>PISX010026683.1:0-24124 GCA_004024625.1 Mellivora capensis | reverse complement strand
TAAATCACAAACACTGAAATGAATGGTCTGTCTCCTTTTGACTGCAAAGGAGACACCATGAGTTAAAGGAAGTCATGAGAGAAAGTAAGTCAAGGAAATATGGGTAGCAGCACCTTTCCATACCCGCCTAGATTTTTAAGGAGACTTTAACTCCTTATTCCTTTCAAACACAAAGTTCGTCAGTTGGAAGGGGAAAAAAATGGCTCTACAGTGGAAGAGTCCCCAGAGAAAACTAGCAGTACATGAAATGTGCCCTCTGTGGGCTAAAGGACAAGTTGCAGAACCAGTTAAGACACAAGAGGCAACCCAAGGTCTTACTTCATCATGGTTTTAGCAAAGTATAGCACAATATGGGCAGCCCTTTTTCCATCTAATCAACAATTCAGCACCATCCATGTCCGGTCCAAAAAATTCCTGGAGAGTGGGCTTTCATCTTTGGTACCACCTCATGAGTTCCTCTTGGTTTGCAATAGCTGCAAAGAAGCAAAAAAGCTGGTACCTTTGCCTTGTCTGTGAGTATAAATTCTGGGACTCTGATTGCTGCAACCATTGAGGCCAATTAAAATAATACTGTAACACACAGGAGTGATGCATCCAATTCCCAGTTTCCAAATAGCAGCCATGCCCCTACAGGAGCGGGATCATCCATTCCCACTGGTTAAGACCTTCGGTTTGTTGTCCTCAGAGTAGAATAAAACACTGTGCTCCCACGGACAAGGAACTCCAGATGAACCCATGGTCTACAGGTGGACAGGGATTTTAAGTACCACATAAGCCAGGCACAGAAACAGTACTGGCCCGGGGCTGTCACACTTGGAGAAGCTTCTTTTTTGGCAGCACAAACTTAGAAACTTCTTTGTATTCTGGTTTAGTCCTCTTTCCTGAGTGAAACAGCCAGGGGGTGCCAAGTTCCATAAGCCCCCAATCCAATACTCAGCATTAATTCTCTCCATGGTCTTCTTCCACCCAGGCTACAGTTTTCCCTTCCCACCCAGGGATGGCATCATCATTGTGAAAAACCTCCTCTTTGACAGTGCCAAACTCAGGATCCATTTCTGCTCTTTCTAAAGTCAAAGTTATTAGCTTTTACAACCAATTCATCTATATTAAAATGAAAGAGGACATGTTCACTAGAATCCGGTAACATAATTGTGTTTTATGTATATCTATGTATATATGATTGTGTTAGAGAAAATTGACATCTTTATGATGCTCTTCCTATCTAATATTCTTTTTATATGCCCAAATAGTGTCTGATATTTTACAAAATATTGAACTTTAGTATTTAACTTCTTCTTTGGTATTTTACCTTTTAACTCACCGTCACCAATAGTCTTTTCTTCTACTGCATTTCCCAATTGAGTATTACTTGTACATAGGAAGGCTATGCATTCTATCACATCAATTTTGTAACCATTCACCTTATAGAATGGTTTCGTTTCCAATAGCCAATGAATTGATTTGTCTTTACTTATTCATCCTTTACCATATTTATACTTCTTTTTTAAAAAAAGATCTTTATTTGTCTGAGAGAGAGAGTAACAGGCAGAGGGAGAGACAGGCTCCCTGCTAAGCAAGGAGCCTGACGTAGGGCTCGATTCCAGGACCCTGGGATCATGACCTGAACCGAAAGCAGACACTTAACTGACTGAGTCACCCAGCCATCCCCATATTTACACTTATTTCTCTCATCTAACTTTCTTAAACTAACCAAGATTTTGTTTGTGTCCTACAATATGGTTTGTTAACTCCAATATTTTGTGGGTGCATGAAAATAATGTGAAGCATGATAACTTAATTCCATGCAAAATCAGTATACCAATTACTTTTATTTATGTATTCCATGGATAAACACTTACTATGTCATGAACTGAGATGTGAGAATTAAAATCTTCAATACCTAATAGGTCTCTATTTCCTCTTGTGTCTCCTATAACTTTAGCTTTAACTATGCTGCTACAAGGTTATTTGATCCATAGGTGTCGTAATGGTGAGATCACCAAAACAGACTTTACCCTTTACTGTTTTCTTCACATTTGCCTGACAGTCCTCTGCTCATTCTTTAATTTTTGATTTGTAGGAGTTATTTTATTTTAGGTCTATCTCTTGAATTTTGGAAATAAAATTAAATTTTGCTTTATGATTCAAATGTTGATTTTTTTCTTTCAGTGAGGAGTTAATCAACTTACTTTTACTTATATGACATAAGAAAATAGTATAAAAATATAACAGAAAAGATAATATTATCTATAATGTATTATATGTGTGTATTATCTGAGTTTAGAAAGTTCATGTTTTTGTTTTAATGATTACCCTTATAATTATTACTTTACATAATATATTTGACTCCCTATAAAGCATCTATGTAAGATGAAACCAGAATGTGCCCATGGTCTTTCCTTATTGCTACCTGCTCATTTTAGCTAGTTATGTATTTTTGGTAGTATCTCCCCATATGTTTGTTTGAGAGAGAGAGAGAGAGAGAGAGACAAAGAAAGAGTAGGATTGTGGATGGGCCAGAGGAAGGGGAGAAGCAGACCCTCCATTGAGCAGGGAGCCAGATGTGGGGCTTGATCCCAGGACCCAAGATCACGACCTGAGCTGAAGGCAAGATATTTACCCGATTGAGCCACCCAGGCAACACATCTACCCTTATGTTTTTAAATCAAACCCCTGTGTTATTTGATTTATTGGTTTAAAACAGTTCCCAAGAGCCTTCTTCATCCTCCAGGCGGTATCACCAACCTTAAACCCTTACCTCATCTGAGAAGCAAAACCGGAGACTAGGACAAGCCAGAAACCCAGTCCCTGTAGCAGAAAATCTGACAGGGCAAATCCAAAAATCAAATCAGCGGCTACTGGCTATTCCGAGATCTTAGAGTTTCAGAAATCTGGAGAAAGAGGAACAAGGAGGTATGAAGGGAAGCAATGCTTTTCAGTTATGTTTGGAGAACCAAAATAAAGTGGACTTTGTTTTTAAGACTGCTCAATCCTATAACTGAAGGTAAGACAAAAAATGGTCTTTGTTTCTTGCTAGTGCCAAAGGTTGATCTCCTTGTTAGATCACCTCCTGCAACTTCAACTCTACTTCGGATTGTGCACTCTTCCTGGCAAGGACTGGCCCCATCCTGTCCTCTGACATTTATTATCAAGTACTCACGTCCACAAAGAAAAGGAAAGCTAGAGAAGCTAGTAAATGTGGAGTGCCCAATGTGTACCAGGCTCTCTCTGGAGCTTTTCAGATGTTAGCTCACTCAAACCCTCTCCTATTATTATGTTTCCAATCTGATGAGAAAAATGAATCTCTAAAAGAGCCAAAGTCCACACACATAAATTATAAGTGGTAGGATTCAAATCTTAGCCAGATTTCAAATCTCTCTTTTCATTTTAATACTCTGTATTTTAGAGTTTTCAGTTTACAGAAAGATTGAGTAGAAAGTACAGAGAGAGAATTCCCATAAATCACCCCCAACCTAAGTTTCTCCATATTCACATTCTGCATTAATGTAGTATGTTTGTTACAAGTGAGCCGATACTGATGATATAGTTTCACTGTCCCGTGGTGATAACCTTTATTTCATTTCTGACATTAGTAATTGTGTCTTGGTCTTGCTAGAAATTTATCATTTTATTGATTTTGTCAAGGAAACAGCTTTTGATTTCATTAATGTTCTCTATTAATTTCTTGACCTCAATTTTCAATCTTGATCTCAATTTTATTGATTTCTCTTCTAATCTTTATTTTCATCATGTTCACCATATTTTAAATGTCTCTTTAAATGTTTCTTTGGCCCTTTGTGTTACTTAGAAGTGTGTTGCTTAAACTCAAGCAGAGTGGGACTTTATAGCTTTCTGTTACTGATTTTTTGATTTCTAGTTTAATTTCACTGTGGGCTGAGTGCATACATTTTATGATTTCTCTTCTTTTGAATGTGTTAGAGTGATTTTTGAGACCCAGAATGTGGTCAGTCTTCGTAAGCTGTCTTCCATGTGAGCTGGAGAAAAATGTATATTCTACTGGAGTATTCCATGAATGTCAATTAAATTCGTTCGATTGATGGTGCCATTCAGTTCAACTAGGTCCTTGCTGATTTCCTGCCTGCTGGTTGTGCCAGTTACTGATAGAGGGCTATTGAAGTCACTAATTTTAATAGTAGATTCATTTATTTCTCCTTTCAGTTCTATCAGTTTTTGCCTTATGTATTTTGATGCTCTGTTGTTAGTTGCACACAGTAAAAACTTGACAAAGTGACCTTTTCATCACTATGACCTCTTTATCCCTGATAATTTTTCTTGCTCTCAAGTCTGATTTCTCTGAAATTAATAGTTACTCCCACATTAAGTTACTGATAAAGGAAACACAGCTGATCACAGAAATATTCACTATAAAATATCATTTTTTCACTATCCTCTCAGCTTTCAGGGCTTTAGAAAAAAAAAGAATTTCTCTCTCTATTAGACTAGAAGCTCTTTAAGAACATGGACTTTGCTTTATTGTTGTAACTCAAGGGTCCAGGTACTCAATAAATAATTGATGATTTGAATGGTATGAGATCATGACAGTTTAGCGATAATTACACACCTTTTAAGAACGTTAAAAGCACAATCTAACTCAGTTATTAATGAAATGTGTGCAAATCCAAAAAGCAACCTCAAAGAATTGAAAAACATGAAATATTGAAATATGAAGAGAAACATGAAATGAAACATGAAACAAGAGAAACATGAAATATTGTTATTTAACAATAAATATTCATCAGCATTCACACATGGAAAAGACATTCTCTTCCCGTTGTAAGCATGCTGTTACTTCTCAAACACATAATGACATATTGGACTAAACAGTATTGAGAGCCTCATCCAATGGTTTCTGAATTCTATAACTGTAATAATTTAATCTCTCAGTTTGAAAATATCTTTGTGTCATTTTTTAAAATACCCACTGGGGGGGAGATACTGGGTCTCGTGAGCAACATGGGCGAAAAGAATGGGTTATTACCACGGCATCATAGGATATACATCCATTCTTTGCCACCATGGACACTCCTGTTAAAGTGAAACAGCCATCTGAATAGCTAAAATTTTAAATAAATCTTATGTGAAATTTGATACTTAAATTGTCTGTTTCTGGGAATATTCCCTTTGGGCCGGAAGAGGGCGCTCAAAGCATATTTTTTTTCTTTCTGACTTTTCAGCATGCCTAGACATCTCTAAGACCCTGAATTTTCCCAGATTTTTTAAAAGGTCAACTGAAGTGCAGGTAATGCGCCTTTATATGCCTACTTGGTTAAAAAAAAAATGGGTTGCCGTTAATGAATTACTTATTATAATAATATGAAAATATTATCTCATTGTCTCAGTATTTTTTTAAAAGATTTTGTTTATTTATTTGACAGACAGAGATCACAGGTAGGCAGAGAGGCAGGCAGAGAGAGAGGAGGAAGCAGGCTCCCCGCCCGGCAGAGAGCCCCATTCGGGGCTCTATCCCAGGACCCTGAGATCATGACCTGAGCTGAAGGCAGAGGCTTTAACCCACTGAGCTACCCAGGCGCCCCTCATTGTCTCAGTATTTAAAGAATAATTTGCTTGTTACCATTTTAACCATGCGAAGGATAAGAAATCATTTTAGGGGCTCCTGGCTGGCTCAGTGAGTGGAGCATGCCACTCTTGATCTTGGGGTTATGAGTTTGAACCCCACTTTGGGTGTAGAGATTACTCAAAAATCTTTAAAAATGAAAAAAATAATTTTAGAGATCCTCAAATACTGAAATGAAAAAAATAAGAATGAATCATTTTTCAAAAATAGCACAATGAGTACATATATGACCTAATGTAATAAAATCTGTAAGCAACCTCCTACTGGCCATTTAGTAAAGTTTAAAATATTTATATGGGTAAAGTGTTTCCTAGTATATATGAATTTACCTTTTTCTTTAAATTCCATTTTAATGCACAAGTTTGTATACAAGGGTTTTTTTGTAATTCCAATTATTTTCTAATTTCATTTGTCTTTGACAATGCCTTGTTGAGAATTGTGTCTTATACTTTCCCATACATATGGATTTTGTTCATCTTTTTATTTACTGATTTTCAATTTTATTGCATTGACATACAAAAGTGTGGTCCATATCATGTCAGTTCTTTGATGCTGAATGTTGAAACTTGCACTGTGGGTTTTTTTTTTTTTAAGATTTTATTTATTTATTGTCAGAGAGAGAGAGCAGAAAGAGCACAAGCAGGGGGAGCTGCAGGTAGAAGGAGAACCAGGCTCCCTGCTGAGCAAGGACCCAGATGTAGGACTCAATCCCAGGACGCTGAGATCATGACCTGAGCTGAAGGCACATGCTTAACTGACTGAGTCACCCAGACATCCCTACATTGTGTTTTTTTTCCTAAGGGTTTATATTGTGGATGCAGGGTGGTGTGTGTCAAGATGTGACCTCTTTTGTTGTCTGGGTGTTGCAGCGGAAGTCACAGAGCTTGTCCACATACATCTCTGCTAGGCAGTTTGAGAGAAGGAGAAACTGGTTTTATCACCTGTAGGTCATCACTCACTTGCAGGGGGTGTGTGACCAGCCTGGGGGACTGGTTATGGGATGACAAAGGGTCATAAAGGAAATGTTTCTTTCGAGAGAGTAGGAGAGCCTCGTAGGAGAGCCTCGGTGTTTCTCCTCTCCATCCAGATGTGCTACTAATGCGATTCTCATTTTAATCAAGGAGCACATTTCAAAGGACCAATTAGAGAGCTAGACACCTAGTCCCTAGAATTCAGGGACACAGTAATCGGCACCTGACTCATGAATGAATATTCAAAAGGTATGAGCCTGGCTAAAGCATTCTTCTGAAGATGGAATGTACTTTCACAGCGTGTCAAGGCAGAAGCAGACGCATAGTATCTATGCATGAAATCTTTCAAGATTTTATAGATGTGTGAGAGGGAGACCCCCCCAAGAGCATGATTTGGGAGGATGAGGTGACTACAACAGAAGGGTGAACTATTAGAAGCTAACTGCCAAGCTGGGGGTTTAGAAGCAACTTTAAGGTTATCTCTTAAAAACAAGAAAACAAAACAAACCAAAAAAACCCACAGAAGTGCCTCTTTAGATAAAGAGCCAGAATTGGGGTGTGGCATACATGGCACAATTTCACACCAGACTGTAATTCTGTGAGCCTTCCAAGATTGTTCCTCTTTCCCTAATCCCATTTTGATGCTCCTTCTCTCCCCCATTGGCCACAAACTCATCTAGGAAGTATGGAAGGGTGTGTCCCGAGGACAAAGCCAGAAGCCAACAACCAAATTCTACTTGCCCAAGGAAGGCTTTTGACCCTGTGACCACTGAGCTGAGGAAGAGAATCATCTACAATTGAGTGAGGCTGTGCCTTTGGTCACATTGGACTAGATCTGTATTCAGTGACGGAAGCTCAGAGCTTGTCAAGATTACATTTAGGAGAGAGTCCTTAGAGGTGGAAAGATGAGCTAGTTTCTCCTTGCACTTTTTAACAAGCTTGATAGTTCAATAAATCATATATAAAGACACAAATATATCTGTACCTTTATCCATTTCTATACCTATATTTATATCTACACACACAGACTCATTTATGTTCACCCAAGGTTGTTAATTATGCTCTTAAAACATGTTCTACTTGGGGGAGCCTGGGTGGCTCAGTGGGTTAAAGCCTCTGCCTTCGGCTCAGGTCATGATCCCAGGGTCCTGGGATCAAGCCCCGCATCGGGCTCCCTGCAGGGAGCCTGCTTCCCCCTCTCTGTCTGCCTCTCTGCCTACTTGTAATCTCCGTCTGTCAAATAAATAAAATCTTTAAAAAAAAAACACACAAAAAAAAAACAAAAAAAAAACCCATGTTCTACTTGGCCAAACTTTGACATTTTTCGCTTTTCCTTGAAATTCTTTCAATTTTTCTTTGTATATTTGGGGCTGCATAGTGAGGCTCAGAAGGACTCAGAATTATGGTTTCCAGCTATATTATTTTATCCACATGTAAAAATTAGTGTCCCTAATAAATCTTTTTGTCTTATGATCTATTTGATATTGATCTCACAATAGCACCTTTCCTGTGGTTTTTGTTTGGTGTATCTTTTTCTGTATTTGAAATGTCTACTTTCCTGCACCATTATGCATAAATATGTCTTTTAAATAGCAGAGGGCCGAGTTTTATTATTACATATATGACTCTGTCTTTCATCTGACATGTTTAATTCATTTTATTGTTTTTATTTAGATTTTAGATTTACTTCTTTGCTCTTTGTGCTCTTAATGATTTAAGGATTTTTTTCCTTCTTTTTCAATTGGATTAATAAATATTTCCATAATTCCCACTTTCCACTTCACGGACTGCCCCCTACATGGACTTAATTTCTATATTTTGTAAGAGCACTTACCTGAAAAAGTTAATTTTTTAAAAACAATTTAAGAAATTTAAAACCCAAAGCTCTTATATTTAAGGCTTATTATATAAAGGAGTAAGCTGAGCCTTTCTATTCTTCAATCCCACTCTCCAGGAGCATCTCCTTTCAGTCTTTCTTCTAATAATGGTCAAATCTCTAAACAACATTTACTTTATAATTTTTAAATTTTAGACACTCTCTGTTGAGTTACTACTATGGCTTTTTTCTAGAATTTTCTCTGTACACTTATCCTGGTATTTGTATATTGGCTTTCCTACCTCTCAACCCCATAACTTCTATTTCTTACTTCACCCATCTGTTTTGAGACAATGTATCTTTCCGTAGATGACTTAAAAAGTAAGTGCCCAGGAAGTAAATTTAATCTGAACTTGCATGTCTAAAATATATATATATATTTATCCTGCTCTCATATTTGATTCTTTGTGTAGGTATTCAGGTATGGAATTCTAAATTGAAAATCATTTTCCCTTGGAACCTCAAAAGCATTTTCACACTGCATCTTACTTTACAGTATTTCTGTCAGGAGGTATAATGTCATTATTCTCTGTGTGATTTGTCCTGGAAACCTTCAAGCTTGTATCTGAATATATTGGTCTGACATTTCATAGTGGTGAGCTTTCCTAAGGAACTGTTTTTCCCCACTCATTCTACTGTGCACTCACTGGAGCATTTTAAGTCTGGAGTCCCATGACCTTTTGTCCTCCAACTCTCTCTGTGTTACACAATTGACATTTTCCTTTTCCAGATTTCTGTTCTCTTCTTCTAAAACCCCTGTTATTTGGGTATTAGAGCTCTTGAAGTGGTTCTTTAATTTTCTTATCCATTCTCTTACTGTCTCTCTGTGCTTTTCTTTCGACTTTCTGGAATAGGTTTTCAATTTTGTATACCGACTCTTCTGTGAAAATTTGTTCTGATCATCTTGTTTTTCCTTTCCAGTTTTTTTTTTTTATTCTCTACTTTTTCAATGAAATTCTTGTTGTTATTTCGAGGATGTAGTAACTTTGGTCTTTCACAGAATATTAACCACAGCTACACTGAAAGATCTGCTTCATCTTCCAAGTTCCTTTTTTCTCCTTTATTCAATTATTTTTATTTCTCCTTTTTTTTATGAGGGTTTCCCTTTATTGAGTAGCAATGATGAGCTGTCTATTCATATTTAAGAACAAGGCCCTTAAAAGCAAACTAGAATTTCTCTCACTCTGTTGTCCTCCCCAAGTGATAGAGAATGCGATCTTGTCTTGTCCTTTGTTCTGTCCTTTTGGGTTGGTTAGTCCCATTTAAGAGGAAACTTCAGATCTCCCATCTGAGAGTGGGAGCCCGGCTTCCGCATGCTCAGCGCCCAGAGACGTGGCTGAGGTCCGAGTTGCAGCTTTAGGGAACTGTAGTCATCTTAGCGCCACACCTCTGCCCGCAGACATGTCCAGGACCCAGAGCTCTCCACTTCTCTAGTCCAGGTTCTGCAGAGACCAAATTCTATTTTCTGCTGCACTGAGGGAAGGGGAGTTGGCAGCACAGAGGCGGTGTGAGGCTCACTCTCTTGGTGCTGTTCTTCCGTCTGTCACGCACCCTCCAGACCCAACTTCCGCAACACCTGTTGCCCCCACTGCTCCTGTCTTTCCTGATGCTGTGACAGGAGTCTGATGCTTTCGTATGGGTTTCACCTGTTAGGTGCTCCTGAATTTCCATTTTCCCTGCTCTAACACCTTCTTCCAATTCCTATGCTTTGTGTTGCCAATCTATTTCTTAAACACAAGGCTCTGTGCTGCCATCCCCTCTGCTCCCTTCTTTCTTGTGGGTTCCTTCTTTCTTCCTCATTTGTGGCCATTTTAGTGGGAGTTGGGGAATAAGTGGTGCTAAACACCTACGTACAAACTGGCATGTTTATAAGCAATTCTACCTTTACTTTTGTATCCCTATGTGACTTAGGAAGGGTTAATTTATTCAAACAGATCTATCCTTTTCCAGAATAAAAGGTCCATAGGATGATTGAACTGTGCCTCTTTGTCCAACTGCCAAGCAATTATGGCCCAGGATTTGGGGGTGGTTTTTAAAGTCCCACTAATTGCGGCACCTGGGTGGCTCAGTAGGTTAAGCATCTGCCTTCAGCTCAGGTCATGATCCTGGGGTCCTGGGATTGAGCCCCACATCAGGCTCCCTGCTCAGTGGGGAGCCTGCTTCTCCCTCTTCTTATCCTCTCTCTCCAGCAAATAAATATGTAAAATCTTTAAAAAAAATAAAGATTCCACCAATTTTATCATTTGTTGTGGCTGTTTTTTAAATTTAATTCCACATTTAAAAATAACCACATTTTATCACTATTTTTTCTAGGGCCCATTCCTTCATTTTGCGTTTGCTGTTTCTTATTCCTGAACTACATTAGCGAGAGTCTAGGAGTAAAATGTCTTGTTTATGTTTTATCTTTACCCTCAATTTTAGATGGTCGTTCATATCATGGTCTTGCTGTCCAGATGATTATTTTCCAATTTATATTTCAGATCTTGTTCTGCATTTTCTTGGGATCCCTAAGAAGCAGCCATCAAACGGGGATTAGAGCACAAAACATCTACTGAGTGCAGGGACAATGAAGAAAAAAGGGAGGCATTGGAGGAGAGAGGAGATGACAGACTGGGATTCAGGTTTAACACCTGGCAAAGAGGGAATGTTGGGCAAACAGTGTCTTAAATAGCCTGATAAAGTTTCAGCTAGACAAGTAGGAAGCCTTGGCATCAAGTGGAGTCTTGAGAATCATAGAACAAGGTCTGCCTCAGTTTCCCTAGTACACTGATGCTCTGGCTGGAACCAGGCTGTTGGAAGCCTCATCTTGGCATGAACCAAAGTAACAGCAGATTCAGGGTAAAAGAACTAAGCCACCCATACAATATTCCCCCTTACAGAAGATCTTAGTGGCTCAAAATCATGGCTGCCTCAGATGCCTTAACTGTTTAGAATCTACTGTTCAACATTGACAATTTCAAGGCCACATGCTTCATTTCTAGAAATTTCTTTTTATTCTTCCTGAAGTCTTTTGTCCTGATGTCTTTGTTTTCCTTATGGGTTCCATTCCTTTGTTTATCCCTCTCTGTAATAAAAGCATCATTACTTTGTTCTTTCAGATTGCTTTATTACCTCAACTTCTTAGCAGTATTACTCTTCTGTCTACTTTATGCTTGCTGATTTTCACTCAGGGTGTATCACTTCCTGATGTCTTCTAATACTTATCATGAGCTCATCTTCAGTAGGAACTATTTTACCTTTGATAACCCTAAGTGGCCTGGGTTGTAGAAATGACATTCCTGAACAGTATTAATGTTTTTATAATATCTGATACCGTCGGGGCATCGCTGGCCTCTCAATGATTTGTTACCAAGTTTTCATTTGGAAGACTGTTTTACCAAGGGAGTTATTTTCTAGAGATTTTTTTCTTGTTCACTCCTCAGGACATTCTTTACCATCCTTGGTCCTGACAACGTGATTTTTCTAGCTTCCTTTCATAGTGTGAGCAGCCCTTCCTATGTTCATGCTGAAGTCCAGCTCTTATCTTCTGTTGCCATGTGGACATTAAGTCTTGAGCTTCAAAGTGTCTAAAGCCTAATTGGGGGTCTGCCATCGTCCCTCCCAACCCTAGCAGTATCAGTCTCTACTGCCCCCTTTGTTCTGACACCAGGAGGATTGCCCCCTCAAGTAATTTTTTTTCTTTTGCAACATTAGTTATGTATTTACATTATTTTTTAAAAGTTCCTTCCCAGAATCTTTAGGTGTTTGAGGCAGGAGAGGTCCCATGTCAGCTGCATCTACCATGTTTTGGCAACTAGAGAAATCCTTCTTTGATTATCCTTCTACCTGGAGTAGTCTTCTGCATCTTCTTCTTCTTCTTTTTTTTTTTTTTTAAGGTCTATGTTCTTTTTAACCTTGGGTCTTGCTTGCCACACTCTACTCCTTCAGCCAGAACTAATCACTCTCTTCTCTGAACAATAATACTATATTATTTAATATCTGTCTTATGGCACAGCAAGTCCCCACTCAATAATAGCTATTGGATTACCTAGAATTTTGAGGAAAATGACATGTAGCCACAGCCAACCACTTAACACAATATTATCTATAAACACAGTGTTGTGGGGAAAAATGCCACTTTGAGTGCTGCATACTTAAGTGCCTTAACTTCATTTTACTTATAATATGAAATATCACACCCACTCTACTTACTTTGCAGAGTTGTAGGATATAACAAAAACTATTTACAAAGAAGGGCTTTATTAATTTCAGTGAATCATACAAGTCTAAAATATGTTTTATTCCACACTGTATCAATGTTTGTTGAATCAAAAGAAAACATTTGAAAGGGTGTACTTGCATGATTTCATGGAAATGCAGTAAAGAACATTTGGAGAGGATGTGACTTGCATGTTAATTAAAATGAATCTTTAATTTAAAGAGAAATAAACTTAATGATGAAAATAGCAAACCTAAATTGCATTATGATGTTCTGGGAGAATTATAAATGGCAAGTATGTCAGACACATGCAGAAGAAACGTTTCCCTGGTATTTAAAGGAGCATAAAATACTTTAGAAGGTGAGTGAGAGTTGCTGCCCCATCTGCTGAGTTATCAGACTTCACTCATCCCTTCACTGGTCCTGGGATCTATGAAAGTGCTCAATGCAGTCAGTTCTGTGAAATTATTATTGCTTGAGTATGCATAGTTCAGTGATTATGAACATGGGATCTGGAGCCTGATTGCCTAAGTTTCTAGTGAGGTGACCTTGGACTATCATTTCAACTCTGTTTTGTCCTCTGTAAAATGGTGATACTATTTCTTAACATTAATAATCCTTGTTATAAATATTAAATTCATTAATACATACAAGGTTTGGAGCAACACTTGGCCTATACGCTGTAGCTACAAAGACAAGCATTTCCTACTAGTCAGGCAATGGGTTAAGTATTGGAAATATGAAGTTGAATGGGGTACTTTTAACAAAAAGATAGGGGACTCATCTGGGCTAAACATTTGTCAGACACTAGAGATTGATGGCTGGATAGGAATAGAAACTAAAGACCCTTGGCAAAAATATTGATATAAATAATCAAAATACATTTGATGTATTTAAGGGAAGTACGTTTAGCTCTCATTCCCTGGAGTGATAAAAAGGAATAGTGGTACCAATAATCACAAATGGAAGATGATCTGAATCCATTTCCATTTGGCTTTAAAAAGCATCATGTTATCTCTAGGTGGTCAGTTTGTCTTAGGGTATCTTACTGAAGTCAGCATTAAAATAATCTTTCATTTTATGAACACAACAGTCCATCAGAGAAAGAATCAGTATATAGCTTGGCAAGGGAAAGACAATCTGGATCATTTGGTCATAGAGAATTCACCAAGTAGGTAGTGCAGAGAGAGGAAAGTCAGCATCAATGAATGCTCTCAAATGAAACTGATTTAACATCAGTATAAAATCATTTTTGTAGAGGGAGGGGGTGAAATCCAAGAACCTGTTCTACTATTGCATGAAGCTAAATATTTTTTTAAAGATTTTTATTTTTACTTATTTAAGAGAGAGCAAGAGAGAGAAGAGCTAGAAAGCATGAGCAATGGGGGTGGGACAGATGGAGAAGTAGACTCCCTATTGAGGAGAGAGCCCAACGCTGAGATCCCTGGACGCTGGGATCATGACTGGAGTCAAAGGCATACACTTAACCAACTGAGCCAACCAGTGCCCCCAAAACCACAAATTTAGACAAGATGTCATATTTCATTTATCAGATTGGGAAAGGTCATCATGTTTAATGGTACACAGCACTAAGATGTGGGGAAAGTATCACACATCGTCGATGGATTTTGGAAATTTGACATGCAGGTAAATTCAAAGCAATTTGTTCTGACTTGTTCAAAGGAACAAGTAGGATGTCTGAGGTTCTGTTTGTAACAAAAACAGAAACAATGTAAATGTCTGTTCCTAAGACAGCAGTTAAATAAATATGTCATATCTAGAAAAAAGATTGTCCTGCTGTTATTCAGAAGGATGAGGTTAATCGTAGGGTCATGTGGAAAATTTTTTTGAAAATACTATTGGAGGGAAATAAATAATGCTCAGAATAAGTTCTGTAACAGAACCGTCTTGTTACAAATGCGTGTGTGCCCAGAAATCTGAAGGACACACACAGAAAAACCGATCACGGTGGCTTCTGGTGAGCGGAGCATTGTTCCAGAGCAGGTACAAAGTTCTTTTTCATTATATGTACTTCTACTCTGATTTTTTAAAACCATATCCAAATATTAAGTTTGCAAATTTTAAAATAGAAAAAAAGAAACAAGAGGGACATCATAGTGCCCACAAGGAGCTTATAGGTTACTGAAGGAGACAGACATTGGCTTTAAAATTACAACGTGGTGTGAACACTGATAAAATAGATTTTGTGCAGATGGAGCAGAGAGGAAGTGCCTGACTGTAGTAGCTACTGCCAAAAAAAAAAAAAAAAAAAAAAAAAAGGAGAAAGGATTGCATAATGGTACCCCCCCATTTTTTCCCTTCTTAGATCGTTTGCATCCAACTTCTTTGGAAAAGAGGCCTCATTTTCCCATCTGAAACATGGAATTCTGTTATGCCAGATTATCATAAACAAAGGAAGCAAATGCAGACAAAACCCAAGAGGAATTATTTCTGAATAGAATATGCCATTCTCTCCATGCGGAGGGATCATTCTTTGATACCGTCTTCTCTGATTATTTTTTCCTCCAGTTGCCTTTTACTTATAACCATCTTGCAGGCAGGGTTGAGAATCATGTTCCTGGGTTGCAGCTATCTGTGAGCAAAATAAAATTTGTCCCAAGAATTCGGTCATGGACTGCATTTGTGTGGTAAGTGAATTCTCCCATCCAGGGCAGTGGCCCCGCCCAACGGCCCTCAGTCCCCTGCGGCACTGGCTTTGCCTGCGTGTGACACAGTGGTGAGAGTGGTGACCGTTGGCACAGTGTGACCTGCCTCCTTGCTTTGTGCATTTCCAGGGGCTTTGATGATGTGGCTCATTGTTAGAAACAAGGGACCACTTCATCTTGACATGGACAAAAGGAGTGAATTACTGAAAAGCTTGAAGGAGTTAAGTTTCGCTCAATAAACGTATAGTCTGGAAAGCAATGGCAGCAATAGAATCCTTTAGAGACACAATGATCTTTGGGTTTCTGTTCATTGTCTGCTGGAGTTCAGAATCCCATGCTTGGGGCAGAAAAAAAAAGTGTTTAAATGTATTAAACAGAATAGCTTACATAAGGGGAGAAATACTGTGTGTGTTGGCCCCCATTGGACAGATTACCCTCAAAAGTTTTGGAAACGTCATGTTGAACTTCAAGGCCTTTAATTCTGAAACATACTTGCAACTCCAAAGTCACTGCACTTTTGATCATCACACAAAGATGCTTGATTGGTTTTCATCTCCACATACTCTTTGTTTCTTTCCTGCTTTCTTAGAAATGCTTGAGAGTGAATTTATTTTCTATCCTTAGAGCTTATCTCCATTGTTACTAAGAAAAATAATTTCGTGAATTGATCTCATCAAAGTGAATAGGAAAACTATCCCATTGTCTGATAAATGAATTCTCCCACGAACCCTTTAAGCTTTATAGATGGTAAAAGTGGCAAAACCTTTGAGCGGGCAATTCATAATGTTTCAGCATTATTGAGTAACCAGCTTGCAACAGAAGCCAAATGAGAAAGGGAAATAAAGTAAACAGGGATTTCCAAATTTTATCAGCATTACTTCCAAAGAGGTGTGTCACTTAAAATGAAGGTTGTGACCTTTGGTTTTATTTCTGATCTTTTCTAATATTAGAAAGCTTCCATTTCAACATGAAGCTATAGCTCCTTTCTCCTTCTGGGTTCCACAGCTGACAGAATTTAGTGTTAAAGAACCAAGTTACTGTAACATCGTTTTCACATTGTAACTACCTTCTGAGAGGGCGTATTCCAACAGTACAAAGAATGTAACCTAACCCATGTGTGTTCAAGATAAATTTTAACTTCATATACATTAAGAATTTTATTCAGCTAAATTTAACTAATTCCAAATACCACAAGGCCACGACATCTGAGAAACTCTTCAGACTCAACTATCTACAGATTTAATGCATTCCCTATCATAATTCCAATGGCATTTTTCACAGAAACAGAATCTAACAATCCTAAAATTTATAAACTACAAAAGACTGAATAGCCAAAGCTCTCTTGAGAAAGAAGAACAAAGCTAGAGGCATCACACTGGCCAATTTCAAACTATATTACAAAGCTATCATCATCAAAACAGTATGATTTTGGCATTAAAAACGAGATTAATGCAATCGAATAGAGAGGCCAGAAATAAACCCACACATGTGTGGTCAATTAATTTACAACAAAGGAGCCAAGCATATACAACTGGGAAAGGACAGCCTCTTCAACAAATGGTGTCTGGAAACACTGGACAGTCACATGCAAAGGAATGAAACTGGACTACTTTCTTACACCACACACAAAAATTAACTCAAAATGGATTATAGACTCAAATGTTTGACCTGAAACCACAAAACTCCTAGAAGAAAATGCAGGTGATAAGCTGCTCTTGATACCAGTCTTGGCAATAATTCTTTGGATTTGACACCAAAAGCAAAGTCAACAAAACCAAAAATAACAAATGGAACTCCATCAAACTACTATGCCCCTACTATGCCCCCATAAAGTAAGGACACCCTAACAAAATGAAAATGCAACTTACCAAGCAGAATAAAATATTTTAATCATGTTTATTTTAAATATAAATATAAAAAATATAAATATAATATATTTTAATCATTTAATCATATATTTGATAAAATGTTAATATCCAAAATATATCAAGAACTCCTACAACTGAATAGTCAAAAAAAAAAGCCAAGTAGATTTTTTAAAAAAGGATTTCAATAAACATTCTTCCGAAGATGACATTTAAATGGTCAACACATGCATGAAAAGGTGCTTGACATCACTAATCATCAAGAAAACCTGAATCAAAACCACAATGAGATATCACCTTCCATCTGTCAGAATGGCTGTTATCCAAAAGATAAGAAATAAGTGTTGGCAAGGATGTGGAGAAAAGGGAGCCCTTGTGCACTGTTGGTGGGAATGTAACTATGAAGAGAGTATGGTGTTTGCTCAAAAAATTAAAAATAGAAGCATGTACCCCATATTCAATACGGCATTATTTACCAGAGCCACAACATGGAAACAATCTAAGTGTCAACTGATGGATAAATGAATTAAAAAGCGTGATATATATTCACAATGGATTATTACTGTCATTAAAAAAAAAAAAGTCTTGTCATCTGTAACAAATTGCATTGAGGGCATTATACTAAGTGAAATAAGCCAGAAAGAAAAAAACAAAAACCATGTGATCTTATTTATATGTGGAATTTAACCCCTCCCACCACAAAAAAACAAGTTCATGAAGACAGACGCTAGGTTGGTGGTTGCCACAAGGGGGCCAAAAGGTATGAACTGGAAAGTTATAAAATACATGAGTCGTGAGGATCTAATGCAGAGCATGGTAAACTAGAGTTAATAATACTGTACTGTATATTTGACAGTTTTTAAGAGAGTTATCGTAAAAAGTGTGATGGATGCTAACTGGACTCGTTGCAGTGATCATTCCACAACACATACAAATACTGAGTCATTATGTTGTACACCTGAAACCAATAAAGTGTTACGTGTCCATTATACCTCAATTAAAGGAACTGGAAGGAAAAAGTGATTATCAGTATATCCAAATTATTTTTTCATAGTTAAACCTGTAACCTATAAAAGCTGTCCAAAGTATCTGTGTATACTTGCTGAAACATTATAACGAAATTGGAAATTAATCCCTAGGTATTGTATGCAATAAAAAGTGATGCATTATTAATTATATTAGCACTCGGGGCACTCAGAATAAAACATTCCTTACTGACATGTTCCCAAGGCCAGACATCTAGGAAACTCTTGAGACGGAAGCATCTCTTTACAATCCATTCCCGTTCAAATGTACGTGCTTGCAGCTAAGCCAGAGCTGGCCTGACCAGAGGCTCAAGGAAAACTGCCATCTCCCTCTCTGACACATCTCTGACCGGGACCTCCACACATGGGAATGTTTGCTGGGTCACAGAACACGCTTTAGATGTTCACCGGCTACCTCTGCAAATTGGGTTACTTATCCACGTGGAGTCTCCCGTTTGAATACAAATCTATGGCAGGAGCTCAGGTGCGTCACTGAAAACTTTAAAGAATTCCTACTCCTTCCTGAGGTTGTACTGAGGCAGAATTCCACTTCTTGTGGAACACACTTGGTTTCTGACGGAAGCTTTGCTCCGGGAGAACTCAAAGCCCTCTATGGAAAATGTCATCAAGCACTTGGACTTTCTGCATTTTGTATTGGCTGCCTCACAGAAACTTTAGAAAGCTAAGAAGAAACAAATCGCAAAGCCATGGGACGTTCTAGCCATGCAGACGTGATAATGCCTCTCACTCCAGTGTAAGCTCTGAGCTGCGGACTGCTCGTTTCAAAGCCAAGCCCCATCTCACCGATGTGCCGAAGGACTGTGAAAAAATCTCGAGCTTTCAAAAAGTGATAAATGACCATTCTCCACTTTCATTTAAGGCGTGGAAATACTTAAAAACAAACAAACTTAGGGTAGATCACATGTGATGTGGAATCTGGACAAAACATTTTCTGATAGCAGGAACAGAGATGATAACAAGTATTGAAAAATAATGAGACCACTGAACAAGGGATCTGAAAATAATTGCAAAGAAAAGAAAGGTTAACTGCAGTATCCAACCCTTATTTCTTTTAGGTTTGTCTTAGCAATTTATGCAACGGTTTGGGTGCCTTGATCAGAGATAAATGAAATCACGTATTGCTTAAAATAGAAAGTGATTTATTGCCTGGCAATGTCTTGACAGGGAAGGATTCAGCCATTAATCCATACATGTTTGGATGAGAAAAACAGAAGGGAAAAAAAAGCAGGGAATTGGACAAGTGTGAATGAATTTTAGATCCTTTCAAGCAAACAGGCAGCAGTCAGTGCAAAAACGCTTGCTTACATTTACATTAAAGACTATTTTAATATCATGAGACTTGTTCTTAACATTTTAATATTTTAGAACTTTTTATGGATTCTAAGACTAACAAGTACTGACAAAAGGAAGTTGTACTTCTCCTCCTGACTTTGCCATCACTCACGAGCACAGCTGGCGTGTACAAGGGAGAGAGTTCAGTTTGGACTAGAGGCTCCCAAAGGGTAATGGTGAGGTTTTTTTTACCACCCAGTAGTCCCCACTGCACCCTATGTAGGAAAAACCATGATGGAAGGTAAGAAAAATGCAACTTTCAAAGTGAATGTCTTGTGTCATTACAAGAAAACAGCTGACATGCTCATCGCTATTTCCAGTAATACAAAGTAAGCCCACCCAGGTGCGGTTTTGAACCAAGGAGTCAACGTCTTTTGCTTCATCAAGGAGAAACAAAGAATTTGGTATGTATTCTGTGGCGCAACTTTGCACTCCTATTTTTCAGAAATCGTCATTCACTTGGAATAAAAATGCTAGCTCCGACTTACCGTTTTGAGTCCGGGGTGTAAAGGGCTGAGACATCACCGCTCCACCCGAACAACCACTAGAAAGCAGACATGTGGTCAGAACAACTCCTCTGAGATCCATCAGAGGCGGAGGTCACAGGGCAGACCACTGCTCCCTGACCCGACCAAACTGGTGGATAAAGACAGTCACGTCTTCCCAGCGCCGACCCCTGTGCAGGAACCCATGCCGAGGTAAACACACCTGAATGGCAAGGAGAGAATTGCTGCCGGCTCAGTGTAGACAAGTCAGAGAGTTTTTAACTCCCACGAGCATGCAGTCATACACAGTCCTCATGCTTTGGTGAGTTTCACCTCCAGGAGCTCAAACCAGTTTCTCTCAGGGAACCTCAGAGGCAAATCCCCTCCTGCTTAGAGCAAATGAGGGGAAAAAGAACCATTTTGAAATGTGCCAGAATGCTTTCTTCTTCACAAGGCTCAACCTCAGGGGAAACTCATTAAGTAGAGACTAACCTGCTGGGCTTTCATCAGAGACTAACTGACTTGGGGGAAGAGACATACCCAACTCCACCCCCTTCTAGCCATCCTATCGCACCTAGAAGGAGGGGCAAGGACAATGAGAAGCACCTGTGAAGTCAACAATCCAAGGGCACAGGCTCATGGAAAGCTGAGTCCAATCACAGGACCACAGAACGCTTCCCTCCCCATCACTCACCACTATATTCCTGAAGGCGTGTTTACCCCAGTTCCTTTTACCTAATGTATCACCTCCACCTTTCAACAAAAAAATTATAGAGCATAGTAGAAAGCCACAACAAAGTTTGAAAGACAGAGCGAACATCAGAACTAGTCAGACAGGGCACACATGTTGGAATTACAAGACCAGAAATTTTTAAAAAGCTATGACTAACATGCTAAGGGATTTAATGAAACAGTAAACAAGATGCATGGACAGGTACATAATGTTAAACAGAGAGATGGAAATTCTAAGAAAGAATAAAAAAGAAGCGGCAGAGATCAAGAACACTATAAAAGAAATAAAATGTGCATTAGATGGGCTCATGGTAGGCTGGAGAAAGCTAAGGAGAAAATCTCTGAGATTGAGGAGTGGACGATAGAAAATCCCAAAACTGAAAATCAAAGAGAAAAAAGAGATACAAACCACAACAGGCTATCCAAGAACTGTGGGAGAACTGTAAAATGTGCAAATATACATAACGGGAACAGCAAAAGACAAGGGAAAGAGAAAAGGGAACAAAACAATAGTTAAGCAACAATGACAGGATTTTCCCCAAATTAATGTCACATACTACACCACAGATTAAAAGTTGGGGAAACAATAGACAAGTCAATTGGAACAGGATAGAGATGCCAGAAATATCCCACATAAATAGAGCCACTGATCTTTGGTGAAGAAACAAAGGACAATATAATGATGCAAAGAGAGTCTTCAACAAATTCTGCTGGAAAAACTGGACAACCATGTAAAAAAAAAAAAAAACAAATAAATCCAGACACATGAGGGTTGCTGTGGGGTCCAGGGGTAGAGATAGGGTGGATGGGTTATGGGCATTGGGGATATGTCCTATAGTGAGTACTTTGAATTGTGTAAGACTGATGATTCACAGACCTGTACCCCTGGGGCAAATACATTTTATGTAAATAAAAATAATTTTAAAAAATCCAGACACAGACCTTATGCCCTTCACCAACATTAATTCAAAATGGATCACAGACCCAAATATAAAATACAAGACTATAAAACTCCTAGAAAATAACATAGGACGAACCCTTCATGACCATGGACATGATGACTTTTTACGTACATAACCATGGTCTGATCTGTGAAAGCGATCACTGATAAAAGACACATCTGGCAAAGGACTGTAGATCCAAACATACAAAGAACTCTTAAAACTAATCAGTAAGAAAAAAAACACATGATTAAAAAAATGGACCAAAGATCTTAATAGACGCCTCACCAAAGAAGATACGTAGATGGCAAATACATGTCTGAGAAGATGTTCCAATGTTTGATTACAGATTGAAGCAACAATGAGATGAGCACGTCCCACTTATCAGAATGGCCTGAAACTGGAACACTGACACCAAATACTTGTGAGGATGTGGAGTAACAGGGACTTTCATTCACTGTTGGTGACAATGCCAAATGGCACAGCCACTTTCAAAGGCCGTTTGGTGGTTTCTTACAAAATGAAATATACTTGCCATACAATCCAGTGACTGCACTCCGTGGCATTTACCCAGATGAATCGGGGACTTATTTCCACGCAACAACCTGCACCATGGATGTTTATTGGTAACTGACAAACCTTGGAAAGAACCAAGATGTTCTTCAGCCAGCAAATGGATAAACTGTGGTACATCCAGGTAATGCACTATGATTCCACATTAAAAGGAAATGAGCTATCAAGCCATGAAAAGAAATACTAAGTTCATCTTACTAAGTGAAAGAAGCCAATCTGAAAAAGCTACATGCTGTATTGTTCCAGCTGTATGATATTATGTTAAGGGCAAAACGATGGAGACATTAAAAGGGTCACTGGTTTCCAGGGGCTAGTGGGGAAGGAGAAATGACTGGGCAGAGCACAGAGGATTTTTAGGACAGTAAAACTGTTCTGTAGGAAGCTACAGTGATGCATACGTGTCATGAAACACTAGTCAAAACCCACAGAATGTACAGCACTGAGAGTGGACCCTCATGTACCCTATGAACTTTGGGTCAGAGCGATGTGCCATTGTAGGTTTGTCAATTGTGACAAATAAATCACTCTGGTGCGGGATGTCAATGCTGGATTGTGCATGTGGGGGCAGGGAGTGCATGGGAACTGTACTTTCTGCTCAAGTTTGCGGTCAGTATAAAATTGCTTTAAAAAATAAGGTTTGTTCATTTATTAAAAGTAATATTTTACTTCCATGAAATTATTCCTGTATTAAAAATATTTGCCATTTTTATAGCAACATTATTCCAAAAAGGTTAGGGCTTTTCCAGAAATTATCTCATGGACATTTTCTTCCCCATCATTATTTCTCTGATGTGGTCATCTGCTGGAAACTCTAGATGTTACTCATACAGTAGAAGGTACAGTGATTTAAATAGGGCTGCCTGGAAGGTTCATCAGTCGAGCGGGATTAAATCAGGATTGGAAATTACTAATTTATCCTTTCCATGGTTACACCCATGACCCTATCCTGTAAGAATCTACTGAATGGTGAGTCAGCCCAGCATTCTGGTGTCTTCTGCTAATCGTAGGAAATCGCCTCTATGGCTCTTCCTGCTTGATCCTTCTACAATGATAACTTTGATAGACTCACGCTTTGACAAAATATTTCAGTAACTCTTAAAGCTGTTTTTATATTATTTTCCAGTACTTGGAATTTTCAAATGTTTTGCACATTACGTGTTTTGCCAGTTCTATGGGGAAGAACAGTGTCGATATGTGTCAATATGTGTTCTTTTTGGGTGAATAAACCAGAGTCAAGTGAAATGAATTAATAACCTTGACCAAGATCACACAGGCGTCAAAACTGGAAATCTGTCACCCATCTTGCCAACTCCATATTCCCTCTTGTTTCTATCATCCTCAAATGATATTGATTTAAAGGATGTTCCTCTCAATCCTAGATAGAATCTGTACTCATGATAGTAACTCCTACAGCACTGCAAAAATAGACAATGAAGATAGTAAGGTATAAAGAGAGAAGGTAAGATAAGTAAGTATGGAGATCAATAATAACTGGGACTCACCATAAAGCTGAGATCAGAATTCCTTTAAAATGATAGCAAAATGGGCAGCCTGGGTGGCTCAGTCAGTTGAGCATCCTGCTCCTGGTTTCAGCTCAGGTCATGATCCTGGGGTTGTGAGATCAAGCCCCACGTCAGACTTCATGCTCACTGCAGTCTGCTTGAGATTCTTTCTCTCCCTCTCCTTCTGCCCCTCTCCCTGCTCGCACACTCTCTCAAATAAATCAGATCTTTTAAAAAGGTAGCAAAATGTTCTTTGCCTCATAAAGCAATGTCACTTGGGAGAGATGGTGTGGTCTGCATGTGGTGGGATGTGGGGAGAGTGGATGAGTTCAAGGAAAGGT
>PISX010026682.1:0-24113 GCA_004024625.1 Mellivora capensis | reverse complement strand
ATAAACTCGAAATGGATAAAGGACCTCAATGTGAGACAGGAATCCATCAGAATCCTAGAGGAGAACATAGGCAGTAACCTCTTCAATATCAGCCACAGCAACTTCTTTCAAGATATGTCACCAAAGGCAAAGGAAACAAAAGCAAAAATGAACTTTTGGGACTTCATCAAGATCAAAAGCTTCTGCACAGCAAAGGAGATAGTCAACAAAACAAAGAGGCAACCCAGTGTCTTTTAAAGCCCCCTCAGTATCTCAGATATGGATTTGGGAGAATAATCTGCATACACACCTAGGCTAAGAGCTAAAAATTATCTGCAATGTCACTTAATTCAGCTCTTTTTTAGTCGAGGAAACCAAGATGCAGGGAAAAGGTGTGTCTTGCTCCAGGTTGTAAACTATCAAAATAAAACAACTGGGAGACCCAAGTCTAGAACTCATGACTTCTTTCTCTTTCAACTATAGTAGGACTTTCCCAAGAAGAAACACGTTAACATGAATCTTCTGCCCAAAGTGATCCCTGAATATCCCAGCCCCCCATTTCTATGTGGGGTGCTCTCTCTTCCATGATGTGGGGTACAGGCCCCTCCTATCCTCCTGGTCAAAGAACTCAGTTCTTGACCTCAGCTTTGCAAGCAGGTTAGTTTTAAAAATGTTTTCTGATTGACAGAAACATTTTGCTGGAAAGTAATACAATTAAGGCATACCCTGGAAACCAATTTAAAGCTGATTCTGCCAAATTAACCTTTCTTGACAAGCTGACAGGTCACCCCAGGAAAATAACCAGTAAATCTGACTTTTTTTAAACTGAATTCTCAAAGATGGAATTGGCTACCTCTTCTACCAAATTTCTTCGTTTTAATATCATATTAGCTTACTGTCAATAAAAATGAAGTATTTTATTTCCCAAATCCTCATCTTAAAATGGTTCCTCTTACACTCCAGTGGGTAACATTTCCACTTTCTGAGACTTTTGAGGGGGTTACATGGCTCATATCATTTTGCTTGGGATTTTTGTTTTCTCTAGAACTGAAGGAGAAGTGAATTGGATTGACCAGTAAAAGATTAAGCATTTCTGGAATTTGGTCAAGTTTGCACACAGTACTTGCCATCTAATCTTGATGACCCAAATAATTTAGCTGTGAACATAAATATGTAAATACATCTGCCTACACATATAGGCAACTAATCTTCCACCAAGAATTAAATATGTTACATGGGTATTCATGTATTTATTCACTCAAAAAAACATTTTCTTGGGCATCAAATATGTACCCAGAGTTCCTTTTTATTTTAAAAACAAAAAGATGAAAACCAAACAGTGCTTGTCCTCAAGGAGCTCACTGTCTAGAGCCAAAAGATGATCAAACAACAATCAGATCCAGTAGGTAGGAAACAGAAGAGCAATTTGTCCAGGCTTCACTATAGTGATCTTTGCACATTAGTCCAGAGTAGGGGGATAGGGGCACTGTTCATTCTAGACCAAAACACTAGCTCACAGTGTGAGACATCATGTCCAGAGACACTACTTATAGGTCTGACCTGTGAAAAAAAAATAGCTTTGATTATATTTATATTTAGTCCTATCTCAGTTTTTCCCTGTCTCCATTCCTAGTTCCCATACAAAACTAGCCCTCTATTCCCACTTGGACTTAATTAGAAATACTAATAATAACTAACATTTATTACTGTCTGGCAGGCACTGCACTATAGTCCTGACATCTGGTTGTGCCTTGCATCCTAAGGGCAACTACCAGATAGTGCTATGATCCTCATGTCATATATAAGGAAAGAGGAAAAGAAAAGCTAAATAATTTGCACAATGACTTTGGACCCAGGTAGTCTCCTCAGAGCCCAGTGACTCCCATCTCCTCATTTCCAGGAATCTGAAGCACTAAATCATTTCTCTGACTGAGCTGCTGGTTTATGGTATCTTACTCTCCCCCTCACCCCTACCCCCAAAAATCAATTTTCATTCTAAAGAAGCACTTCAATCATTGTGTTACAATATCAGGTATTGTGGAATGATACAAAAATTAGTAGCTGGGGAAAGAGGAACAGATCCTGACACTGCCCCTCAAAAAACATCAAATAGTCATCTAACTTGAACCTTTTTCCAGTTTTATTGAGATATAGTTGACACACATCATGGTATAAGTTTAAGATAAAAATAAAATTTTAAAAATTCCTTATCATAACTCAGGATCTCCTCTCTTAACAAATTAGTTATATACAAGAATAACATCCCTCAGTGTTGACCACACTCACCAGCTGTACATCACATCCCTAGTACTTATTCATAGGTGGAAGGTTGTACCTTTTGGCCACCTTCCTGCAATTCCCCTGCCCCCAACCTACATGACTGGTACTTTTTTTTTCATCCTAGTATAATTAACATACTGTGTTATATTAGTTTCAAGTGTACAGTATAGTGATTCAACAATTCTATACATTACTCAGTGCTCATCATGATAAATTTATTCTTTTTTTTAAAAAAGATTTATTTATTTATTTATTAGAGAACATGCAAGTAGGCAGAGGTGCAGAGGGAAAGGGAAAGATAGAATCTCTAGCAGCCTCCCCACTGAGCATGGAGCCCAACACGGCAGTTGATCCCACAACCCTGAGATCATGACCTGAGCCAAAATCAAGAGTCAGACACTTAAAACAGCTGAGCAGCATAGATGCCCCTCATTGTGATAAGTGTACTCTTAACCCCCTTCGCCTGTTTCATCCATCCTCCCACCACCTCCCCTCTGGTAACCATCAGTTCTCTATAGTTAAGAATCTTGTATCTTGGAGGTTTTTTTCTTTGTTCATTTGTTTTGTTTCTTAAATTCCACATATGGGAGACTTAGCTGGGAAGATGGCAGAGTAGGAGGACCCTAAGCTCACTTCATCCCATGGATACAACTAGCTAACGCACACATTGAGGTAAATAACCCAGAAAATGACCCAAATATTGGCAGAACAAACTCCACAGCTAAATGTAGAGAAGAGGCCACATCAAGAGGGTAGGAAGGGTAGAGATGTGGTGGAGAGCTAAAAAGGACTGAGGGACTCTCTGTGAGATGGAGGGACTCACAGGTGAGGAAAGAAGTAAGAAACAGACTATTATACCGGTAACCAAACAAGGAAGACCAATACCCTTAACATTTGGCTTTGAAAATCAGAGGGACTGAATTTCAGATGGTTACTGAAAGAGTGGTGGGTGGGAAGATGAGTGCAATAGGTAAAGGGAATTAAGAGTACACTTATCTTGGTGAACACTAAGTAATATGTTGAATTGTTGAATCACCTGAAACTAAAATAACACTGTATGTTAACTACACTGAAATTAAAATTTTAAATAATTTTTAAAATACCACATGAGTGAAATCAGTTATAATTGTCTTTATCTGACTGACTTATTTCACTTAGCATAATATTCTCTAGATCCATCCATGGTGTTGCAATTGGCAAGATTTCATTCTTTCTTGTGGCTGAATAATTCCACTGTGCGTGTGTTTGTGTATGTGTGTATATCACATCTTTATCCAGTCATCTATCAAGGGACACGTGGGCTGCTTCTATAATTTGGCTATTATAAATAATGCTAAATAAACATAGGGGTCCATATACATTTTTGAATTAGTGTTTTCAAATTCTTTAGGTAAATAACCAAATAGCAGAATTACTGAACCATATGGTAGTTCTATTTTTAATTTTTTGAGGAACCTCCACACTGTCTTCCCCAGGACTATACCATTTTGCATTCCCACCAACAGTGCAAGAGGGTTCCTTTTTCTCCATATCCTTGCCAATACTTGCTTCTTGTGTGTTGATTTAGCCAGGTGTGAGGTGCTATCTCATTGTGGTTTTGATTTGCATTTCCCTAATGATCAGAGTTGTTGAGCATCTTTCTTGTGTCTGTTGACCATCTGTATGTCTTCTGTGTAGAAGTGTCTTTTCATGTCTTCTGCCCATGTTAAATTGGATTATTTGCTTTTTGGGTGTTGAGTCGTGTAAGTTCTTTATGTATTTTGGATACTAATCCTTTATCAGATATGTAATTTGCAAATATCTTCTCCCATTCAGTAGGTTGCCTTTTAGTTTTGTTTCCTTTGCTGTGCAGAAGCTTTTTATTTTGATGTGGTCCTAATAGTTTATTTTTGCTTTTATTTCCCTTGCCTTAGGAGGCGTGTCTGAGAAAACATTGCTACAGCCAATGTCAGAGAAATTGCTGCTTGTCCTCTTTTCTAGAATTGTTATGGTTTCAGGGCTCAGAGTCAGGTTTTTAATCCATTTTGAGTTTATTTTTGTGTATGGTGAAAGAAAATGGTTCAATTTCTTTCCTTCCTTCCTTCCTTCCTTTTTTTTTTTCATGTAGCTGCCCAGTTTTCCCAATACCATTTGTTGAAGAGACTTTTTCACATTGTATATATTCTTTCCTTCTTTGTCAAAGATTAATTGACCATATAATTGTGAGTTTATTTCTGGGTCTCTATTCTGTTCTGTTGATCTATGTGTCCATTTTTGTGCAAATTACATACTGTTTTAATTACTACAGCTTTGTAGAATGACTTGAAATCTGGGATTGTGATACTTTCAAGTTTTTTCTTTTTCAGATTGCTTTGACTTTGTGGTGTCTTTTGTGGTTCCAAACAAATATCAGAATTGTTTGTTCAAGTTCTGTTGGTATTTTGATAGGGACTGCATTAAATCTTTAGATTGCTTTAGGTATTATCAACATTTTAATAATATGCTCTTCCAATGCATGAGCCTGGAATATCTTTCCATTTTGAGGGAGCCATGACTGATATTTTTAAGAAGCAAGAAGCTGAGCAAATTTAGCTTTAGATCAATGTGCAAATGACTCACATCACAATCAACAAGAGATGCCAAAGTCTGTTCCTGACTCACTCCAAACTCTCTTGAGAGCTGTGTGGAAGGCTCCAGACACTCTAGCATAAACCTAATAATCTCAGCAATTACTGTGTACATGAGTAGCATGAGTCATCCTGGCTCATGCAAGATGAAAGGACTGAGGTAGCAGCCACATTTTTAAGGCACTTTCAGCTCTTTATTTCAAGCAAAATTTTTGTTTTTTATTGGTGGCGTTTTATAGTTTGGTGGGAGGGGGTGTTTTGTTTTTACCATCATTGTATTTCTTTCTAGGTTAGAAGGGTAGTTATTACAAAATCCATCCCAAAGATGAAGAATCCCAGGACCAGCTAAACCTTACCCAGTATCATATGATTATCAAATGCCAGAGCCTGTCTCTTGATAAGAACATCTCTCCCCTGGGGTACCTGGATGGCTCAGTGGGTTAAGCTTCTGGCTCAGGTCATGATCTCAGGGTCCTGGGATCAAGCCCCACATAGGGCTCTCTGCTCAGCAGGGAGCCTGCTTCCCCCTCTCTCTCTGCCTGCCTCTCTGCCTACTTGTGATCTCTCTGTGTGTATCAAGTAAATAAATAAATTCTTAAAAAAAAAAAAAAGAACATCTCTACCCTGTAAGGAGCTCTCCTCCTTGTGAACTGTTTCTGATCCTTCAAAATTCAACTCAAATGAAATATCCTCTAAGAGCACCCTACCCCAGGAAGAAATAGTCACTCTCTTCTGTGTCCTCCCAAATCTAGAGAAATAGTGGCTCAGGTATATTTGTTCTGGTTGGAGGGGCCTTTTATACACCCAAAGTGCTTAGTATAGTGTCTGTGTGTGTGCGTGTGTCTCTGTGTGTGTGTGTGTTGGTCTCATTTTATTAACTAATTCATTATTGATATGGTAATTTCATTTTGCTTTTCTTTTTTATTCAGGTACACTTTATATACAAAGAAATTCATTGATCTTGAGTATAAAGAGCAATAAAATCTGATAAAAAATACATCCTATCAAGATATGGAATTTTTCCAACATCCTGGAAAGGTCCCTCTTGTTCCTTTCCAGTCAATTTCATTCTCTATCCCCCCCAGCCAAGAGACAACTAATATTCTGCAATTTTACCTCCATAGATTAGTTTCACCTGCTATGAGCTTCATATGAATCGAATCATACAGTAAGTACTGTATGAAATACTGTATGTAAAAGCATACCAGCTTTTCTACTTGGCATGTTTTCAGAATTCATCCACTGGTGCGCTGTAACTGGCTAATATTGGTCCACAAGAGCTGACTGCCAAATTTTAAGAACTGGTTGGCTGTTAAAAACAACTATTATTAAAAACTAAATTATATAAACTTACAATTAAGTAGATTATATTTAAAAACAAAGATAATAGTAAAAATGCATTATTCCCTTTTCTTTTACTACATTTCACTATTATCTATTTTCTCAAGGTTATTGAGGTCCTCTCTATCTGTTTAATGGTGTGCTGCTGTGCATTTCTTCACTGTTCTGCATTCAGTGTCATCACATTGGTAGCTGGAGACTGGCCATGGCAGGAATAATTACACCATGAAAATTGGCAAACACCACAAATACGAACTTTTTTTGACTTGGAGAACCAATTAAGCACTTACAAGCACATCACTAGAAAAACCTATGTTGCTACGGGCATCAATAGTTCATTCCACTTTATTGCTAAATAGTACTCTATTGTATATTTATGTCACAATCCATTTTTATTGTTGATGGATATTTGTATTGTCTCTACTTTTGTGTGAAGAAAGCAGCTTTGAACACCCTTGTCTAAGACTTTTTAATTAGCTTATGTTCCTGTTTATTTTGCAGTTCCCATTTTATTTTGTTTTGTGTTTGCATTGCTTTGGAGATTTGAAGAGTAGGTGGTGTTTGACTTTATAAATAACTGGCCATTCTGTTGCCAGAGAGATTGTGCCATGTTCCAATTCCATCAGCAATACACTAGAGTCTCAGGTGTTCCACATTCTTAGTTACATCAGTATTGTTTCTGCCATTCTGCTAGATGTGTAGTGATATTCTACTGGGGTTTCAACATTCCCTGATGACTAATAATGTTGAGAAACATTTCATGTGTTTATTGGCTGTTTGTGTATCTTTTATTGTGAGGCTTCTGATTAAGATTTTTGCTGCTTTTAAATTGAGTTTTGCATCTTATTAATATTGAGTAAGAGTTCTTTATACATTCTCCATAGAAGCTTTTTGTCCGATATATGTTTTGGGAATATTTTCTCCCCATCTTTGGCTTGCCTAACTTATTATTCATGATGTCTTTTGATAAGCAGAATCCTTTAATTTTACTGAGTTCAATTTATCAATTTTCTCCTTTATGAATTCTGCTTTCTGTGACTTATCCAAGAAATCAATGCTTACCGGGAATTCATGAAGATTTTCTCCTATGCTTACTTCTAGGAGTTTTATGGATTTTTCTTTTAGATGGTGTGTGATCCATCTTGAATTAATTTTTGTGTATGATGTGAGTGAGGTAGGGGACAAGATATAGATATTTTTTCTAGCACTACTTTTCCCATTTAATTCCTTAGTATCTTTGTTAGAAATTGTTTGATTATATTAATGTATGTCTACTTATGGTCTTTACCTATTCCTTCATCTATTTGCCCATCCTTACAACAATATTATTACACTGTCATTATTGCTGTATATTTTAAAGATTACTAATTGATTGGTTGGTTGGTTGAGAGAAGGGAGAGGGGCTGAAGAAGAGGGAGAGAAATTCTCAAGCACTGAACATGGAGCCCAACTCGGGGCTCAATCTCACCACCCTGAGATCATGACCTGAGCCGAAATCAAGAGTTGAATACTTAACCAACTGAACAACCCAGTATTTTATAGTGAGTTCTGAAATAACTTTTTTCTGTTTTTTTCTGTTTTATGTTCTCAAGATTAATTTGTTTATCCTAGGTCTTTCGCATTTCCATATATTTTTTAGAATCAGCTTGTTAATTCTAAAACAAAAAGCCTGCTGAAATTTTAATTGAGATTGCATTGAATCTACAGATCAATTTGGAGAGAATTGTCATCTTAACAATATTGTGTCTTATAACTTGTAAACATATTATATCGCTCCTTTAATGAGAAAGGACTTCTTTAAAATCTGTCTGCAATCTTTTGTAGTTTTCAGCAGAAAATTCTACACAGCTTTTGCTAAATTTATTCCTAAATATTTTTATGCCATTGCAAATGTTGTGTGTTTTTAATTTCATTTTCCAATTGTTTAGTGCCAGTATATAGAAGTACAGTTAATTATATAATAATTTTGTATTCTGTGACCTAGTTAAATTCATTTACTGATTCCAAATTTCTTTCTTTTTTTTCACTTTTAGTAAATTTCTTAAATTTTTCTATGGGCATGATCATGTCAAATATGAATAAAGCAGTTTTACTTATTTTCCAGTCTATATCCCCTCTATTCATTTACATGCCTCATTATACCGACAAGAACCTCCAGAACAGTATAGAAAAGACATAGTAGGGGCGCCTGGGTGGCTCAGTGGGTTAAGCCTCTCCCTTCAGCCCCGGTCATGATCTCAGGGTCCTGGGATCCAGCCCCACATCAGGCTCTCTGCTCAGCGGAGAGCCTGCTTCCTCCTCTCTCTCTCTGCTGCCTCTCTGCCTACTTGTGATCTCTCTCAAATAAATAAATAAAATCTTTAAAAAGAAAAGAAAAGACATGGTAGGAGTGGGTGTCCTTGCATTATCCCCAATCCTAAAGGGCACATATTCAATAATTCACTAATAAGTATGAGGTTAGTTGTAGGAATTTAATAGATGCTTGTTATCAGACGAAGTTTCCTTATATTTATATTTTGCTGAGAAGTTTTATCTTGAGTGGATATTGAGTATTATCAAATGTCTATTCCAGTCGTATATTGGTACAACCACTATGGAAACCATGTAGAGGTTTCTCAAAAAAATTGAAAATAGAACTGCCAAATGATCTAGCAATCCCTTCTCTGGGTATTTATCAGAAGGAAATGAGATCGCTCTCTCAAAAAGATATCTGCCTGCCTGTGTTCATTGCAGCATTATTCATAGTAGCAAGACAGGGAAACTGTGTAAGTGTCCATCTACAAATGAATGGATAAACTCCATTGTGTTTTTTCCGCTTTCTAGAACCCCAGTTACATTTATGTTACACAGCCTGATATTGGCTCATAGGCCACCAAGACTTTTTCTTTTTCTTTTTTTTTTTTTTTAAGATTTTACTTATGTATTGAGAGAGAGCACCAGCAGGGGGGAGGGGAAGAAGGACAGGGACAGAGAGAAGCAGGCTCACCACTGAGCAGGGAGCCCAATGCAGGGATTGACTCCAGGACCTCAGGATCATGACCTGAGCAGAAGGCAGACACTTAACAAGCTGAGCCACACAGGCACCCCAGATTTTTCATTTTTTAAGCCTTCCTCCCCTTGTCCGTGTTTGCACCTTTTTTGTGGACCACTTGTGAAGTTCGCCAATCTTCTCTTTTTCAGTGTCTGACTAGACACTAGATTTCTGTTAAGTCATTCCAGGGACTTTTTCATTTTGCATACATTTTTCAAAATGAGATTTCTATTTCGTTCTTTTTTATAATTTTTATTTTTCTCTTGAGATTCCAGTCTACTTTTAATGTTCTTCTATTCCTTTAAGACTTTGCACGTATTTATAACAGCCACTTGAGGGGTACATGGGTGGCTCTGTTGGTTGAGTGTCCAACTCTTGGTTTTGGCTCAGGTCATGATCTCAGGCTCCTGGGATCAAGTCCTACATCAGAGTCTGTGCTCAACGCAGTCTGCTTGTCCCTCTCCCTTCCCTTTTCCTCCTCCCCCTCCCCCATGCTCTTTCAAATAAATAAAATCTTAAAAAACAAAATAATAGCCACTTTAAATTCTTGGCTGATAATTCTAACATATCTTTCACTTCTATTCTGTGTGTATTAGATGATCTTTCTCCTGATATTTTTCCTTGTGTTTCTGCCTTTCTACAGGTCTACTACTTTTTATCGTAAGGTATATATTATGGATGCTACTTTATTGAGGGTCTACACTTTGTTGTTCTCCCTTCAGTGGTCTTGAGTTTCATTCTGGCATGCTGTTAATTCACTGACCAGTCAAATTTACCTTATTGAGACTTACTTTAGGCTTTGCAAAGGAATACCCAAAACAGCCCTTTGTATGGCAAGAGTTGCCCTATTCTTAAGATATGGCCTTCCTGGGTTCTTAGTGAAATGTCTGGAATGCTTTGCAAGGCTTCCCACTCCAGCCTTCCGGAGCTCCAGTATCTCCCAGCACCATGCAACCTCTGCAATTTCTAGTCTGCTCGAAGTTCTTTAGGAGCAACTTTTTGCCAGGTCTCATGGAGTCTTGCCTTGCATATGCACAGCTTAAAATTTTCCCAAAGACTGAAGAGAACCCCTCACAGATTTCTGGAAGCTCTTTTCTATTTCCTCTTTTCAAGCACCCCACCCAGCAAATTCCAGTCATCTACCAGCACCAGACTCAGATCTGCTCCATTCAGGGACACCATGGAGCTCCTTGTGGATTGGAAAGTGCCCCTCAGCAAAAAGCTGAGGTGAATGGGAAGCTCACCTCATACATTTCACTATTCTCAAGAATCTACCCCTGTGGTTGTAAACCATTGGCTCATATTGTTTTGATCATTTTATATTTTTTAATGACAAAAGGATAAATCTTCTACCTGTTATTCTGTCATGGCCAGAACAGGAATTAGATATCATCTGACCTTTTGAGAATCAGTTCAAGATTCTCCCTATCTCTATTCCCCTGATAAACTGTGGTTCCTACACTCCCTTTTGTACATAATGGTTTATGTCACATTTATACGTATCTCTCCCTCTACCTCTTATGCTGTGAGCCCCTGGTGAAAGTGGACATTGATTAGCATGTTATGGAATATAGTAAGCATTCAGTAAATGTACTATGATAATTTTTAAAATAAACTAGATAAGTACTTTCTGCTTAAACTATGGCATCCCTATTTATGGAATTAACATAAGTGTTCTTACATGAAAATTCTTTGAACCGGCTGACAAAAATGATGGGGAAAAAGCCTGGAGACTGGATATCAAGATTTACACAGAGGGCCACAGATACCGCCCTGTCTGGTTTATAATGCCCAGGTAACAGCAAACTTGCCCTCAGGCAGGAAGGAGTTGAGGGAGGCTGGGCTCTGCTCTGGGACTCTGGGACTGAATGGCTGGAAGGAGAGGAAATTTGCTTTCAGTTAAGGCAGAGGGAGCTGTCTTTCAAAGTTGCTCTGACCTGGGGTGCCTGGGTGGCTCAGTGGGTTAAATCCTCTGCCTTGGGCTCATGTCATGATCCCAGGGTCCTGGGATCGAGCCCTACATCCGGCTCTCTGCTCAGCGGGGAGACTGCTTCCTCCCTCTCTCTCTGCCTGCCTCTCTGCCTACTTGTGATCTCTGTCAAATAAATAAATAAAATCTTTAAAAAAAAAAAAAAAAACAAAGTTGCTCTGACCCAACCCGTGAGAACATTTTCACACTATTTATTGGAAATACTAGTGACACTGAAACAGCAAGTAAATCTGTCACATAAACTTCGGCACTAAAGACTCCTGAGTCAGACTTTGCCCAACTTCTAATACTTGTCTAGCACTTAGCACTTGCTAAGAAGGTTGTTGTTGAATAAATGAATGAGTGACTTAACAAAGGAATATTTAAACTGGCTTCCAGAAATGAGGACCTCTGCTCAAGGTGTGCCATCAAGCAATAACCACCTCTTCCCTTCGGAGTCAACCTTAGAGTCCCCAGAGTGCTTTCCTGGGCAGGATCACCTGTCCTGAGGGGAGAAACAAGTGACCTGCCTCAGAACAATGAGAAACAACCTTTATTAGATGGCGCTGTTCAATTCAGAATTGAACAAAATCTAGTGAACTCAGGGAGAATCCATAGGAGAGCAATTTAAAAAGGGTTTAAACAGACTTTCTGAGGAAAGGTTTTAAGAATAAAGATTATTTCAGCTAGAAGAATGGAAGGTGACTATAAATATTCAAACAATGAAAGAATATCCTACGAACAATGGTAGTTAGCCGTGAGCTGGTTTCACTGAGGATAGAAAAAGAGGGAGCTGACAGCTTTTAAGAGGGAGATATTTCCATTAAATCTAAGGAAGAAATGGGAAGAACTGCGGTTTAGAACTAATAAGAATAATCTGGCGCATACCAACGTAAGGAATCTGTGTTTACATGATGTAGATGTTTTACAAAATGACGTAGATGTTTTAAGTCAGAAGAATTGTTGGTTATTTTTTAGAATATTTTTTAGGTCCCAGTTCTACGTATGTGGAAACGTCTTCACAACATAAGGCAATATTTGGACATGAGACTTCCAAGGTTGAGGCTGTCATATAATGAAGTTGCATTTTCCTTGTGTACCATAAGGTGACCACCCTCAGGAGAGACTCGCCTTATTCTAATTTCCATTTTATCGTGCATAATAACACTGTGGAGATGTCAGTTGAGTCTCTACCATGAAATTCATGAGCATCAGGCTAGCAAGCCTGTAGCTGTCTGTGTATTTGTTATGCTCAGAGAAAGATACAGTTATCTACCTTCCCACGAAAACATATTCTACTGAAAAGTGCCTCTCAAGTAGTTGCTAAGAAACAGATTTGACGGGGGCAATGAAAACAAGAATAAATGATTTCACGCTGGAGAGGGAGGCAGCACATTCCAATCAATGAAATCTAGGAAAAGGGTAACAGTTCAGACTGACTTAGCACTGGGCAGGCCGAACTTTGGAAAAGATTAGCCAAGTCTTTTACATTTCATCCAGATGTTCTGAAACCCAGACATGTTGGCCAGTAACTTAAGAGCAGCTTAAAATAAAAAAGTCTGGGAGACAAAACACCTGCCAGGTTTTAACATAAGGTTCTGAGTGCTCTGAAGGTTTAAATGAGGAAGTGATCACAGAAAATTCTGTAAGGCCTGAGTGGTTAGGAGGCTTTGCCGCAGAGGCAGTGCGTGGATACTCCCTGAGCAGTGCTGGCATGTTGTCAGGGTGTGAGCAAGGCTGGAGGTTTATAAAGATTTTCATAGTGATATAAGAATACCAAAGGCTTTATCTGGGGACCAGAGAGCTTTTCATGTGGCTGAATTCATGGTGCATACAATTATTGGGAGCTACAGAGACAAGTTGGAAGCAGACACAGGAAGGCTTCACTTGTCCCCTCTTCTCCCCATCTCCTCCACCCCTCCCCAAACTCATTTGCAGCTTCAGAAAACAGAACAATGGGGAATACAAAATACTCTTTGGAAAACCCATTGGACATCCCACAGAAGAACTTCTGTAAGGCCAGTTACCTGGATGTGGGAATCTCAAATGCTCACCTCCCTCGGGGCTGGTCCAAGCTGTGTGGGGAGCTTAACTGTCGGCTTAGAGTGCTGCTCCTGGGAATGGGAGAAGTTTGATGGGATAGGATGGGTGGGCCCCAACACTTAATCATTTAGTGTGTGTCTGCCCATCAACACAAAAACTTGTGTTTATTTAAAACACGTGCTGAACCTATACAGTATGCTCAATGCCATGCTGTGAAGTTGAAGCAGGAGGTGTCCTGAGCTCAAGGACACCACTACCAGTGTAGTGAAAGAAATGGAAACACACGACTAAAATAATTAGCCCATTGCCACATAAGAATTGTCTCCCCCTGTGTTCTGGGCACTCCTGGGTAGTCTTTTGGAGCAGGAAAGTCCAGAACTGTGGAAGGTAATTTGGAAATGAATGCTCAGTCCCCTGAACTCAAAATCAGGTCTCAAGGTCCTCTTTAACAGTCACTGCCATAGAGGGGTTGCCTGGGTGGCTCCATTGGTTAAGTGTCTGACTCTTGATCTCAGCTCAGGTCTTGATCTCAGGGTCATAAGTTCAAACCCTGAGTTGGTCTCCAAGCTGGACATTGGAACCCTACTTAAAAAAAAAAAAAAAAAGTCATTGCCATAGAAACACCCTCAACATTCAAATATAGGGATCAGCATTTCATCTAAATGATGGAATATTGCAGTTTTAAAATATTTTAAGTTTCATCTATATTTTTTACACATATATATTTGTATATATATGTTTATATATATGTATGTGTGTGTAGATATACTTTTAATGGACAGGAGAACTGTTCAAGAATATAAAGTAGGAAAAATTATAACAATAAAAATTATGTGTATATGACAGTTGTTTGGAGTCAGTCTCAGCCTGTAGCTAGGGATGCCATCGTGTGGAAATCCCTATGGGCACTCACCTGGGCCTATACTATTCTCTGGGAGCCCCACAGAGCCAGTGATGGGCCCAGACCAGTCCTCTGGTTCTTATTAGGATTCCAAGTCAAGTTCAGCATTAACCATCAGAAAACTTTGCAAAATCAAGGTCTATTACTCACAAATTTTGGAGGGGGCACATGGCATGCCTGGGAACACCCATGAAGACCTCTGAGAAAGCATGGGGGGGAGCTGGGGTTCTGCCTTTATTGAGGTCCGTGGTGTGGTGCCTCCAGAAGGGAAAGGCAAGCAGCTGGATGTTTTCCCTTTCCCAAATTTCTAGATATAATTGACTCATTGTGTCGTTCTGCCACAGTCGGTGGAGGTCCAGAAGGCCTGCCCAAGTTTTCAGGGGCTGCCAGTGGGCTTAGTTGCTCCCAGTTCCCGCGTTCCTGCTTCCCTCCACCCTCATATTTATGTTACTTGTTTTGGTTTAGAAATGAAATTACCATCTGTTCACAACAAACCCCCCTCTCAAAATATCCATTCACACAATGCAGCCAAAGCCTCCCTCCACATCCAGATTCACCGGCATTTCTGAATCCCTTGTGTCAGAGGACAACAAACCCCCATAGCCCGTCTCCTCCCTCCTTCCTGTATCAAGAGACAAGATGTTCTCCCACGCTGGATCCAGAAAATGTATCCATTTATTTTTTTCTGTGGGGGGAAAAAAAACAGAAAAAGAAAAAAGAATTTCACCCCAAAGAGGAATTCTGATGCCAGCTGTTACTTTAATTAAAAAAAAAAAGAATTTCAATATACTACACACTAAAATGCGAACAGAGGAATTCCGAGGTCCCCAGACTGCAACAATTATTTTCTTTGTGATTGTCTGTATTTTCTAAACATTTTGTATATTTCTTTTCAACTAAAAGACCCAAAAGAAAAATGGTGTTATTTCTTCTGAAGAGGATGTGGAGACCCCTATGGGGGAGGCAAGCCAGGGGGCCGCCACAGGAGGTGCTCCTTTGGGACCGGTGATTCAGCCCAGCAGGCCCTCCCCACCCCCCCACCCCCCCACCCCCGTGGGATGCCCTATTAGCACTCTCAGCTCTCCAGGGTCTGTTAAAGCAGCCCCGGCAAAGGTCCCCCCTTGCACCCCTTGGAAAGCCGGTAAATGATCTTGTCTCTGCCTCCTTCTTCCCTGCTCACCCCTGCTGACAGGAAAAGAGAGGCTGTGGCATTCTGGGGTACAAGCCTCTGCCAGGAAGGGGGTCCTGGCTGCGGGGGTGCAGAACGAGGGAGCCGATGTGTGGGGCCCTGCTCCCTAACAGGCAGCTCGAACCTCCTGGATTCATTAACCTTAGTTCTAATGAGTGCGGCTCCAGCGTTTTGCTGCCGCTCATCATCACAGCTGCTTAATTGCCTGAACAGAGCAGTTTGCCTATTTGGGGCTACAAATTAAAAGGTCTTGTTTCAGTTTGTGTGTTTCCTAAATTTTAATTTAATTTGCAGCATCAATCCTTTCCAAGATTCACTAGCACAGAGGCCCGCCATTTGCCAAAGCAAGCAGCCCCGCCTCGGGCCTCCCCACCGCTCTTGCTCTGCAGCCCAGAGGAGCCCCAAATCTGTTAGGAAGGGGAAGATACACTCTAGCAGAGCTGGGAGAAATCTCTTTCCTGGAGAGGCCTACTTTGGGGCGATACCTCCCACCCCATCACTCACACCCAACACCATGAGGGCCTGCTGGTGCTGCTCTTGACCTCCCAAGGCTCATCTCTTCTCTTAGCTCTCCTCACTTGATCACAGCCTCCTAATACTGCTCTCTGCACATTCACTGCACCAAACCTCTGCTCCAACTGGGAAAGGGGTGGAGGTAACCCCGTTCCCTGAACACCCCCTGAACTTTACTAGCCTCTGAGACTTGGCTCTCCTTAGGCTCCGCCATTACCCTGCAAGCAGCCACTGAAAAGCCTCCTCCTTGGTCAGCCTGTCTCAAGCCCCAGCTCTTTAATAAAGATTGCCTCATTGTTCCAAGGCTGGTCACTGTCTGATGCCTTGATGACTCATCCCAGGCCATCTCACAGCTCATCTTCCTGATGGCACCTACTCTCAGCTCCCCCACTTTCAGATACCATTACAGTGGGGGTTAGGATTTCAATATATGAATGAGGGGGTGGGGGTGGGGGTTCAAACATTCAACCCTAGCAGTATCTAGGACTCAAACCATAGGATTGCTAAGCACTGGTTTGGTGCTCTACACTGTCTCCAGTGGGGGAAAATGTGCTGTTTCCTAATTATTACCACACATTTGTTGGCTTAAAAGAGAAATTTATTCTCTCAAAATTCTGGAGGCCATTAGTCTAAAATAAAGGGATTTGCAGAGCCACCCTCCCTCTGGAGGCCTTGGGGAAGAATGCCCCCCTGCCTCTTCCAGCTGCTGGCAGCTCCAGCGTTCCTTGTCCTGTGGCTGCCTCTCTCTAGAGTCTTGACCTGTCTTCATGTACCCTTCTTGCCTGTATGTGTCTGACTCTTCTCATTCCCTGTCACTTCAGTGGACACTGTCATTGGGTTTAGGGCCACCCGAAATCCAGAATGATATGATCTGAAGATTCTGTCAGTTTAATTGCATCCACGAAGACCCTACCTCCAAATAGTCACATTCACGGGCACTCAGGGTTAGGACCCAGATACATCTTTTAGGGGTCACATTTCCACCCCTGGCAGAATGGCCTCTCACCTGGCCGATCTTCTACTTTGGAGCAACACAGAGAAGATTGTGCAAAAGACATTAAATCCCCGATAACCCAAGAAAGAGGGTACCTCCTTCTCTGAAAGTGACCCTGGAAAATCCACACTACAGACAGAGCCTGGTTTGTTTTTGCTCCACCAGTAACCTGAGGCTCAGAGCAGGGAGCTAGAAACGGATGGCAGCATTTCCCTTGAATTCTCTGGAGTTAACAGAGATAAGAGGGAGAGAGATGAAGGTTGAGGAAAGGGAGTGTAAAGATTTCTTCCCATTCACTCTCCCCTCTTCACTTCCGCTCCAACCACACAAACATCACTGGAACAGAGACCAAGGCAGAGGAACTGGTAGGTAAATATTTGACAGATGAATGCATAGATGAATTTGTAAACACGTTGATGGTTCTTTTAAAGCCATGAATTTCTCTAACATGTAATCAGATGCAAAAGAAGCAACAAGGCAGATAATTCAATTTAATTTGACGAGTATTTAGTAAATGCCTACTTTGTCTTCTGAAGTTAGGATTGAAGGGAGACACAACAAATATGAGAGCTTAGTCCAGTGATGGTAGTGGAGCTGGTGATAACACCATCAGTTAATATTCATTCATCCATTCATCCATTCATCCATCTATCCATCCATTCATTTATTCATTCTTCACATGGGCCAGGCAATGTCCTTGATGCAGAGTTGTTATCAAAAACATTTTGGCAAATGTGTGCATCTTTATTAATGCATTACAAAATAAGATCTAATAATTACCATAATTTCAAAGTAGCAGGAAGCATAAATGGAGAAACATGCAGCAACTGTGATATAATATGACTACATCTATGGTGCATCTATTGCTGAAAAAGTCACAGGTTCTGCTCCTTCTCCTGGGTCTGTTACTGCATTCATAACTGCAGGAAATGCTGAATTTTAGTCAGAAGTTAACAGAAATAAAGAGGTAGTTTTCCCATCCAGGTTTACAAACACTTGATTATTGTGAGCTCCTGAGTTTAAAGTCACAGGTACAACTACAACAGCAAAGACTAAACTCTGTCTGCTGCAGCTTGGGGCAGGTGCCCTCATTGGCCTGCCGGGGCCATCCCTATGACATTTTGAAGTGTCGTATCGACAAATGGAGGTGGGGGTGGAGGGGGCAGGCTGAAAGACAGACACTCTATGTCTATTACACTGGAAAATTGCTTACACTGAGCAAAGACTCGGTTGGTCACACACGTGTAATTCATTCCATTACTGTTAACAACCTAAATGTGGCTTCAGGCTGGAATATAATAAGAAATCAGGATACACGGCAAAATGTGTTCATTCCCTCTTCTCAACTAAGTACAGGGACGAATGCATCTTAGAAACAATTAAAATCAGCAGGATGGAAGGTGAGGAAGAATTACTCAAATGCAATTAATAGTCATTAATAATTAATAACCATTCCACCCACACACTAGGATTCTACCTTTATTGTTAATAAGCTAAGAACTCAAGGGTTACATATTTTTCTGTGTGTATTTGTTCTTTTCAAGCACTCAGTAATTAATCTCAAATTAGGCTTCACCGTGAGTGAGTCTCCAGGGGAGATGCTTATTCTCTCATAACATTTCCCAACATGATCCTAATACACCCCCCGAGTCATTTCCACCACTTCGCCACACCCACTTACGTTCCAGAGAAATAGAAGGTCTTGCCTTCTCCCAATTGGAGGGGATAGAGTTATGCTAAAAATTATTCATTGTTTACCTGAAGTTCTCATTTAACTGGGTATACTCTATTTTTATTTACAAAATATGGCAACACTACCTGGATCACAGTTCATACTTTCAAAGGTCCTTGTCCTTGTCACACTATCCTTTCCCTTAGGATGCACCCCATTGTCCCCTTGGCAAATTCAGTCTTCAAGAACCACCTCAAACACCCTTTTCTCTGTATTTTCCTCAGGTAGGTCATCCTGAGATATTTTCTTCTATCTATTAAAGACTTAAACAGTGAATGGGCTATCTGTCTCCCCCACTGACTGTGAGCTCTTTGAGGGCACCACTGGGTCTGCGTATCTTTGTATCTTCATGCCTTGTATGCAGTAGATACTTAATAAGTGTTTATTGAAGGAATGAATTAATGAATTTCTTTGTAAAGGAGCCACTGCTGTTCTTTTTGACAGCCTTCCTACTCCTATTTCCCCCTCGCCACACCGATTCCTCTCGTTAAAACAGTATTTTTCAAACCCCAGGCCATTCCTTAGTAAGAATAAAAATTAGAGGGCAAAAATCAGCATGAAATAGAATAGAGTGGAGGAGATTAAAGGGGGTGGTATGTAGCACCCATGGAAGCTAAACCTTGTTGAACTTGAGTTTCAGGTGCATGTGTGAATGTGAGTATGTGTGTATACTAGGTTTTGACATGAATGTATTTCTTACTGTAACTGATGGCCAAGATAGTAGGAGAGTCCTGTTGGGAACATCAGGATTAGCTGTGAGTCTGTATTAACATTTCTTGTGATTTCTTGGCACTCCCTTCAGACATCTTCAATGGCTCCCCATCTCCTACATTGGAGACCTTCTATGATCTGGCCTCAACCTCCTGCTTAGGCTTCTCTTCCCACAACCAACTCCACAAACCATCCACTCCAGAGAAATGCCTATTGCACACCCGTCCCACCCCCCTGAATGAATAAGACACACTCTTTCGTCCACATAGTCTGTTCATTTTCTTCCCCAATCCCCTTAATGGCCCCTCTCTTCACTGTTTTATTTTCCATAGAATTAGCCCTGCTTCCTTGGACTTCCAATCCAAGCAAACTCCTGCTTCCTTCAACCTTCTACAAAATCACCTTAAACAAACCAAATCCTCTAATATATCCTTTCTAATTTCCTCTTACTGAGAAGCCCCTCCATTCCTTATGGCGTGCCCACTTGGTTCCACTACTGACTGATGTGTTCCTGGTGGTCTTGGGCTAGAACACATTGCCAGTGGCTCATACTGGTAAGTACAAACCTAATGTTTGCTGTAAAATACTCTTGGGATTTTTGTACCACCACGATTCTTAGCTTTTCTTGTGATGAAAATTATCTGAATTGTGTGGTGAATGTTGTTTGCACAGAGTAAGAAGTTGGTTGTGTACACAGGTTAGGTTACATAGGTCAGATTGGCGTGAAGAGTGTCAGGCCAGCTGCAACCTGAAAGTTCTTTTAATTGGCTAAGACTTGTTCTCACCCGCACACCAATGACAAATAGCTCAAAATTCCAGCCCCATTACTCCATGACTAATGTCAATAAGCCACAGAAACCTGAAGCCACCAAATATACTTCTTAGTGTTCTTGGAAAACTACTTCAAAGCCTTCTGGAGAGGGATGCAGTGTATAAATATATTTCAAAATAAATAATGCTGTACAGTTGTGTTTCAACTCATAGATTCCGAAGTTCTTTGACATCAGTTACTTTCTGGTGACATCCCATCCCACCAGTCATGACTAAAAGTGGCTTATGTAACATTTGTGCTCATCGTGAAATGAATGCACATGAGCCCAGGAAACAAATGTTTCCTTTTCCAAAAACTCCTACACATAATTCACAAGTGCCAAAAATCAATTTATAAGCATATTTGTAATCTGTTCAATCTACTCAAATAAATTCTAAATTTCTTTCAGTATCTCCCCTCCTCTCAATAGTCTAGTGCATAGTAGAGATTTAAGAAATAAATTGAGGGGTGCCTGGGTGGCTCAGTCAGTTAAGTGTCTGCCTTTGGCTCAGGTCATGATCCCAGGGTCCTGGGATTGAGCCCTGAATCTGGCATCCTGCTCAGCGGGGTGTCTGCTTCTCTCTCTCTCTCTTACCCTCTGTCCCTCTCTACTACTTGTTCTCTCTCTCAAATAGTAAAATCTTAGAAAAATTTAAAAATAAAAAAATAAAGGGGCGCCTGGGTGGCTCAGTGGGTTAAAGCCTCTGCTTTCAGCTCAGGTCATGATCCCAGGGTCCTGGGATCGAGCCCCGCATCGGGCTCTCTGCTCAGCAGGGAGCCTGCTTCCTCCTCTCGGGATGCCTGGGTGGCTCAGTTGGTTGGACGACTGCCTTCGGCTCAGGTCATGATCCCGGAGACCCGGGATCGAGTCCCGCATCAGGCTCCCAGCTCCATGGGGAGTCTGCTTCTCCCTCTGACCTTCTCCTCGCTCATGCTCTCTCACTGCCTCTCTCTCAAATAAATAAGATCTTTAAAAAAAATAAAATAAAAAAAAATAAAAATAAAATAAATTGATACCTATCTAAAAATCAGGTACTAAGTATCTACTACATACACATCCTTACTTGATTTTCAGAGCTGGGTGCCAGCGAGTTTCATATGAGGAAATTAAAATTAAGCAACATTTCTGTAATATTCTGAATTGTGTGCCCCCACTCCCAGATTCATATGTTAAAGTCCTAACACCCAATGTGAGTATATTTGGTAACTGGGCCTTTAAAAAAGAAGAAAAGAAACAAGATGGGATTGGGAGGGAGACAAACCATAAGTGACTCTTAATCTCACAAAACAAACTGAGGGTTGCGGAGGGGAGGGGGTCGGGAAAGGGGGGTGGGGTAATGGACATTGGGTTGGGGAGGGTATGTGCTATGGTTAGTGCTGTGAAGTGTGTAAACCTGGCGATTCACAGACATGTACTCCTGGGGATAAAAATTTGTTTATAAAAAATAAAAATTATAAAAAAAAAAAAAAAGGTGATTAGGGATGAATGAGGTCATAAGGGTGGATCCTGATCCTCCAAGACTAGTATCTTTCTAAGAAGAGGAAGAGACACTAGATCTCCTTCTCTCTCTCTCACACCCTCTCTCTCTCTCCACACACAGAAGAAAGCCAGGTAAGGACACAGTGAGAAAGGAGCCATCTGCAAGCCAGGAAGAGAGGTCTCACCAGAAGCCAACCTTAATGGTACCCTAGTCTTGGACTTCCAGCCTCCAGCTCTCTGAGAAAATAGATCTCTGTTGTTTAAGCCACTAGTCATCGGTATTCTGGTCAGCAACCCAAACAGACTCACACAAATTCCAAAATCAAACAGATAATAAACAGTGAAGATGGTATTTAAAATCAAATTTCTGGACACCAAATCTAGCGTTCTTTCTAATACACCGTGCAAAAGTGTGTCCTAAATGTTTCAGATCTGACTTTAGACCAAGTTCTGAACTTCCTGGGAGCTCAGAGATGTAAAATGAAACCTGTCTACTCGGTACACAGCTCAAGTACAGTGGTTAACTATTTTCCCTAGAAGTGACAAGAGGCTGGGGCTATAGCTCAGACTGCTGAGTTCCAGCTGGCCTGGCCTCAGGGAGTTCCCCCAACACTTACTCTTACTTTCATTTTAACTTGACCATGTGGCAGCTGTTATGAGGCCAGGGGCTGAAGCATGGACAAGCAGGGTACAAGATTTGTTCAGTATCAGGATCTACCCCAAACTTTCTTCTGCTTTTCTTTTATACTTCCCTCATTGGGAAGGGACCTGAGGCTGGAGATAGAGACTTGACCAGCCAAAATCCACACTTGGTCATGAGGGTGAACCCCTCATTACTCTCCATTACTTTTATTTTAGCTCTTGTAAATAAGAACCAAAGAACTGGGTATTCTGCTCTTCTCTTGTTACTTTGCATTTCCTTATGCAGCCAATGAGCTAATTCCCTGGAAGTTGCATCCATCATTTCTAATTTCCATTGGTAACTTTTTTTTAAGGTTTTATTTTTCTTTATGAGAGAAGAGTGGGAGCAGGGAAAGTAGCAGAAGGAGAGGGACAAGCATACTCTGAGCTGATCTGGGACCCTGACATGGGGCTTGATCTCACAACTCTGAGATCATGACCTGAGCCAAAACCAAGAGCCAGATGTTTAAGCAATGGAGCCACCCAGGTGCCCCTCCATTGGTAACTTCAGCTTCCTGTAACTGAAGAGAGCTGCCATTCTGTGCTATGGATGACCATGCACGCCATCCAGAAATCAAAAGTCAAGATCCTTTGTCCTCCCAAACTACATGTTTCAGTAAGTCAAGATCATTCTACTGAATACCACTTCTCCTGACATTACTTGCTGTTTGCCCAAATGGGAGGTTTGAGGGTACAGTCCTTCAGAGTGCCAAGTCTCCCTCCAACTTCTGACACCACCTGCAAAGATAGAGTCCAACTACAAAGTTAGAGGGCATGATTTCCATGACTTTCCTCACTTCTGACACCGACTGCAAGTTCAGGGGGTTCCCAAAACCACCCTCAGTCTTGTTCATACATTCAGAGGACTCAGAGAACTGACTGAAAGCTGGTATAGTCATGGTTATAGTTTATTACTGAGAAAGAATACAGATGAAAATTAGCCAAACAAAGAGACACATAGGGAAGAGTCTAAAAGGTTTCCAAACACAAAGCTTCCATTGCCCTAAAGACATATTACCTTCTCATCACCAGGGTGTGACTATACACATGGAGCATGGCCAGGGAAATTCACCTAGTCTTCAGTGTCTGGAGCTTTTATGGGGGCTTCCTATGAAGGTATTATTGATTGGCCATGGAGTTGAACTCAGCATTCAGCTCTTTCCCCTACCCCAGGGATAGGGCTGATATCAAGGGGCTCACCAGGAGTCACTGGCCACTATAAATAAAAAGACATCCCTGTCACTTGGAAAATTCCAAGAGTTTAGAGTTTGCCTCCCAGGAGCCAGAGACCAAGGACACCCTCTCTTTGAGCAAGGCAAATTCTTTACTACACATTTTTCACCTGCTTATGCCTCACAGATATGCCTTACAAAGGTGGTTACACTGAAAAGTAAAAATAGTAGCTACACTCAGAGTATTAACTGCCAATGTACACTTATTTTTGTCTAATTCTCAAAACCCAACAAAGTTGGTGTTAGTCCCTTTTACAGATAAGAAAACTGAGAATCAGAAAAGTCCCCCCAGAAATGAAAGTTGCCCAAAGTTTTAGAGAGGGAAAGTAACAGATTTGACTGTGGTGACACGCCATACCCTTTAGGCTATTACAACCATGTTCCCAATTACCTTCACTCATTCTATAAACATGTATTTTCTGTCTACTATGTACCAGGAACTGTTCTAGGTGCTGGAGATACAGCCAAGAATAAAACGAACAAAAATCACTGCCCAAATGGGAGGGAAACAGAAAATTAGCAAATAAGCAAAATAGATAGTACTTTGAATGGTGATACTATGGAAAAAATAAAGCAACATGTACACTTTGTTTTATCTTTAAACATATCAACTATAACAA
>PISX010026681.1:0-24114 GCA_004024625.1 Mellivora capensis | reverse complement strand
TGTTTTGTGAGATTAAGAGTCACTTATGGTTTGTCTCCCTCCCAATCCCATCTTGTTTCTTTTCTTCTTTTCCTACCCCCCTAGTCCCCCATGTTGCATCTCCACTTCCTCATATCAGGGAGATCATATGATAGTTGTCTTTCTCTGATTGACTTATTTCACTAAGCATGATACCCTCTAGTTCCATCCACGTCGTTGCAAATGGCAAGATTTCATTTCTTTTGATGGCTCCTGCTGGGGACTTCTTAAACTCCCGTCACATCCCCCACCCACAGAGCTGTGCCCTGTGCGGTGCTGCCACTCTTCCGAGGACTCCCCCCTTAGCTCCCCGCTTAAAGGGCGCGGTTTCCCCCCCGAGTATCCTCAGCCTTATTCTCGCCCCCACGCTGCCTGTGCACGCCCTGACCTTCGGTTTCCATCTCTGTGCCCATGATCCCAACGCTGAATACGTAGGCCGCACGTCCACTGCTGCCCCCCGCCGTCCCCTCCCCCACCGACACATCCCCAGTTGGTTACCACGGGTCCTGTAAACTCCCCGTGAATAAAACTGAAATCATCTCTCTCCTCCAAACTCCCCAACCTCAATTCCCTGTCCCCTGAGTAATGCTCCCTCCTTCCGGTTTCCCACGCCAGAGACCCTGAGTCGTCCTGGGTAACTCTGCCTTCCTTCGCGGCAACATCAGTTAACGACTGAACCCCACCAGTCCATCTCTCCTTCCGTCCCCTTTTCCTCTTGTCCTTCCGTGGTCCAGCCCACTGTTCCCCCAGTTTCCAGCCCAGAGCCCGCGTGTACAGCAAATGCTCAGTGCAGCCCTGTCGGGCAAAAAAGGTAGGAATGAGCTGGACAGAGAAGGCTGAAGGGGCCTAGAAGCTGGGGACCCCTGTGTGAGCAAAGGAAAGGAGACAAGAAACTGCATAGGGGTTGCGACAGGCAAACAAGAGCCCACCGAGGTTCAGGAGGAAGGCTGCAAAGGCCAGGTTGGGCCAGATCCCAGGCCTTGAGTGATTCATCCCAAGTGCCCCCAGATGTGTGTGGTCTTGGGCTGTGCTAGTGATGCCAAGGGCAGGAAGCAGATGCTGGCGCCCCCCCCGCCCCATGTCCGCTGCCCTGCACAAGGCCCACTGCTGATGTCGGGCTCTCGTTCTCCTCTCTCCACAGGTACGACACCATCACCAACCAATGGGAGGCCGTGGCCCCTCTGCCCAAGGCCGTGCACTCTGCGGCAGCCACGGTGTGTGGCGGCAAGATCTACGTGTTTGGTGGCGTAAACGAGGCAGGCAGAGCTGCGGGGGTCCTCCAGTCTTACGTCCCACAGACCAACACATGGAGCTTTATCGAGTCCCCGATGATCGGTGAGAAGCAGCCCTCCGCTCCCCCCTCCCACCTCACCGTTAGCTTCGTCTCAGTGTCCCAAGCCCAGAAGGCCCACTAAGCCCCATGGTTCTGCAGACCCCAGTCGGGGGGCTGGGAGGGGGAGGCAAGCCGCCAGGCTGGGCAGAGCCACAGACACTGCCCGGGCGACAGGCAAGCTGGTCCATGTGCCGGGTGCCCCCTGGGCCTGGGCCTTGTCCTCGGGTTAACGGCTGATGATGGAGGTCCTGCCAGAGCCCGTCTTCTGGAGGCCTTCCTGGCAAAGGAAGGGGTGGGGGTGGGGGGGCTGAGAAGAGATGCCCTGACCTGCCTGCTCTGCTCTCCTTGCAGACAACAAGTACGCTCCCGCGGTCACCCTCAATGGCTTCGTTTTCATCCTGGGCGGGGCGTATGCCAGAGCCACCACCATCTACGACCCTGAGAAAGGGAACATCAAGGCAGGCCCAAACATGAATCACTCCCGGCAGTTCTGCAGGTGAGGGCCGCGGGAACTCTGCCAGGGGAGGGAAGGAGGAGGGCAGGGAGGGAAAGCCAACAGGAACGGTCTGAGCACCAGAACGGCTGCCCGCTGTCCGATAACAAGAGCAGCAGTGCCCTCCGACCACCGGCCCCACCCAGTGGCCCTAGCTGATCCATCTCCAAGCCAGAGATGGAGGGCTTTGTACAGGGACCAGCCCCAGGTCCTTGCAGCCACACCTTCTCCGGGTATAGGAGAGCTGTGCCCCAGGACCTCCTGCCCCATCACAGACGGGAGGTAGTGCCAGGTCTCACCTGTGCGGCACCTTACATGGGACAAGTGGCTTCCCAAGGGATGCTCTAACCGCCGATCCAGGGAGTGGTACAAGGCCTGGTTGCCTTTGGAGTGTCAAAGCTGACAGGGCAGAAACACACCCGGACCAGCGTCCACGGGAAGATGTGGCTTGGCTCCCAGGCTGCCGGGCCCTATGGCCCAGGAGAATTAACCAGCGGGGGCAGTGAGGCTGCAGCCCTGCTCCTCCAGCCCCAGCTTTTCCCAGACTAAAAGGAACAAGGAAATAAAAAGGGGTCCCACAAACCCTATTTTTGACATTTGCATAGTGGATCTTTCCTGAAGACCTCTTGTGCCCATGCAAAGGTAATCCTGGAACCCTCAGTCCGAGCCCCTGCTGCTCGCACAGCAGAGCTAGAAGAGCTATAGCCTCCTGCTAACCTGTTCTTGGACCTTGGACAAGCAACGTCTGCCCTCTGGGGCAGTTCTCCTACTGATGAGGCAGGCAGTTGAACTAGATAGCCACAAAGTTTCTATGAGCGGGAAGGTTCTGCAGTTCTCGGGCCCTACCCTCCCGTCGCATACTCTAGACAGTGGCGCGCACGAGCCCTCTGACCACACTGGCCTCAGACTGGCCTTTGGGCACCACCTGTGGGGAGGACATGCCTCATCGGAAACTTGAATTGGGCCCAGAAAGACTTAATGCCTGTGAGGAGACATAAGCTAGGTCTGGTTAAGAGAAGCAGGGGGGAAATGTGCCACCAAGGGAGAAATCTGAGGGCCCCAGGGGGCAGGCAACTAGAGGGCAGAAGGCTGGAAACTTCAGGTAAGATGTCTAGCCCAGCACATTCCATTCCAGGCTCAGAACTGCAGAGAGAGGTGGCAACTTCACAAGGTATCTGTTCAGCTTCACGGGACAGTGAAGAAGACAGGGCCATTAGCGAAATGCGGGAGGACTGGGGGGCCAGGTGCATGGATCTAGCCGGGCGTGGGACGGGGGAGCCAAGATGCAGGAAGACAGGAAGAACAGATGGGAGCAGGGTGTGGTGCTCTCACTGCTGTGGGAGCAACATGGAAGCGGTTCAGCATCCCGGGCTGCCATGGCAACCACCCCGCTGAGAGTACGCTGGCCCTGCAGTCACTGGTGGGCAGCACCACCAGGCCACTGTGCTCCGCAATCCCAGCAGGGAGCTTGGAGTCTGAATGTCCCAGTCAAGGAGTCAGCTCAGTTAGGACTTAGCTCCTCTCTTTCCTGTCTGCCATCGTCCTGGTGAGCCGTGTTCTCAACCTGATTGGAGCTGGAGGAAGCCTCTCTGTTTGGGCGACACACAGTGTCACTCAGTAAACGGAATCGAGGGCCTGTACACGAGGCCGTGCTCCCGGCCACCTTTCAGGGGTCCGGCAGGTCCCGGGTGTCCCCCACGGCTGGGAGGGCCGCAGACACACGACATCCCTGACCGGCCCTAGAGGGAAGGCTGTCTTCCTGCAGCTGCTCGGGTCATGGGGCAGAGGCAAACCATGAGATCCCTTACACCTTTCGCAAAGGGGGAGAAGGGAGGCCGCCCGCCCCAGGACCGGGTATTAAGCATCCAGCTCCAGGCCCAAGGGGGGCGTGAAAGGGCTAACCCTCTCCCCGCTTTCCCCCACAGTGCCGTGGTGCTTGATGGCAAGATTTATGCCACTGGCGGCATCGTTAGCAGCGAGGGGCCTGCCCTGGGCAACATGGAAGCCTACGAGCCGGCGACCAACACGTGGGCCCTCCTGCCCCACATGCCCTGCCCCGTGTTCAGACACGGCTGTGTGGTCATCAAGAAATACATTCAAAGCGGCTGACGTCCGCAGAAAGCCCGAGCCCAGACTGGTCAAGTCCGGTGAGGCCAATGCAACTCACAACAACCCATGTTCAGCAACACCCGTAAGAGGCTGATAGACAAAATCAAGGGAATCACTGCGCTAAACATTTGGAATACTCTCTACATTGAATGTAGAAAATCATCCTCGCCTTTGGGGGAAACGGGGGCCGAGCGCCCCGCGCGGCAGGAGCCACAACCATCCAAGCAGCTGGGCCAGGGCGCGCCTGCAAACGCACTTGCTCTGAGCAGAGGTGCTCGCTCTGCCCCGTGCAATAGAGTTTCACATATTTTTCAACTGGGAGAGAGAAGCTGATTTTTTCCCTTCGGGCAGAGCAAGCTTGATCCCTAAACTACCATAGATCAATTATCCTGTGACAATAGTAGGTGTCAGGCTCTCTTGGAATCAGATCAAAGTGTCCTTATCACTTTGATTCCTATTTTTGTTTTTAACTAATCTACACTTTTCCGTGGCCGGGAGAAGAGAAGGGACAATACTGTGTGAGCGGCACAAGGTCTAGGAGGCCTCTGGCCCGTGCTGGGCCGGAAGAGAGGTCCAGCCCCCCACCCCCGACCCCACCGTGCCGAGCCAGATGTGGCTGGAGCGGCCGTGTGGGGGCAGCCGTGGGACAGCTGGGAGAGCCTTTGTCCTTCATAGGTTTTTCTACCGTGTTTTTGCTGAAGAGGGACAGGTGACTGTGCTAGCTTTCTCTTGTCCGATATGAATTATTTAGATTTCCAAGGCATTTTCTTGATAAACAAAAAGGCTATTTTTAAGTACTGAGAGGAGGAGGAGGCCATGAGAGGATCATGCGGGAATTCCCAAAGCCCTTTGTAGGTAGTGTCAGAGTGGGGCATTTGCTCTAATTTTTTTCTATGTGCAGAATAGAGGATCTCTCCTGGGTGGGGGTGAGGACCCCCGTTTTATTTTTTAAAAAATGTAACTCCCAGACAGCCCCATGAAGAGCTGTGCCTCATGGAGGCGTCGTCAAAGAAGATTCTGTTCTAGAAGGAAACCAGTTCTGGCTCCCTCCATGAGGTAAAGCTGAGGACCCAGGCCGGGTGGGAAGGGCAGGAGGGAGGAAGGGAGAATAAATGTCTACAAAGCACAGGAGACTATTTTTGATATTTATAGCTATATATTAAGGCACCTGCCTCAAGAGCTCTCAGGATGGGGACAGCCTTTGTAGACGAGCCATGTCAGCCAAGGCCCAAGGGGCGTGAGCAGAAGCCCTCTTCCCGTAGCGTATTAACCAGAGAAAGGGAAGCCAGGAGGGAGGTCACACCGTGGCTCATGACACAGAGGCCTTTCTGCCAGTCCTCAGACCCTCAAACCTCACGCGGTGATCAGTTTCCATTCCAGGGCAAGAAGAGAGCCGCCGCCACTGCGCTATTTAGGTGAAGTTGGTACCAAATACGCATTGACCATTTTTCTATCCGGGAAGTCAACTTGCCGTCATTTCACGATAGAAACCCATTTCTAAGGAGAAAAAGGACAGGACGTGCTTTCCACCTTCCGGTATTTGACGACACAAAACTCCAATTCTCACGTCGGCCATCGACTTCTAGCACTACAGGTGTGGCTCCCACTTGGACAAGATACCGAGCTTCGTTATGCAGTTTTTAATATTATTTATTCTTTTAAAAAGTAATAAGCACAAAACTACATACATTGTATGTCATTTAAAGTATTTATGTCAAACAGGGTGCAAGTGTGAACCCAAGGACTGGAGCACAAATTCCTAACTGCCTGGGGCAGGGCTAACGTTAGCGTCGGTGTGCGTCTGCCTCCAAAGGAGGTGTTAGTGGTCAGCAAGGCTCAACACAGATGACATTGAAATTCCGTTTCTCTCCTCATTGATCACACTGGAGCAAAACTGGCTATTTCTGTGAATGATATAAAACAGGGTTCTCTGTAATGGTATTGTACATAGTATATGTTTATTGTTAAGTTCTTGTTATATTATAATAAATATATTTATAGATCTAGACTCAGAAGCCACTGGAATGCCTTTGTGTGCCACCATCCTGGCCACAGTGACGAGAAACCCCATGGAGGCCAGCTCCTGCTCTCACCCCTCAGCCATCTGGGCTCTGTTCCAGAGACTTTAGTGCAGACCTTGAGGATGAGAAAGGACAGAACTCCTTAGCAAGGGAACATGCAGACCGACTTTGCTCCACTAAGGATATGCACACAAGGCTTCCCTGGAGAGCAGGTAGGATTGCTCACTCTCTTGCTGGGAAAGAAGTTTCCATTTAACAGGGTAGTAGGAGAAGGGAGATTCACCAGCATTTCATCCCGTGAAGAGCCCCCCGCCCTCAGTCCCCAAATCTCACTAAGACCTAGCGTCGTCTTCAAGAAAACATGTGAAGAAGGTAGATGAGGATGGGGGGGAGTGGGAGCTCTTCAGAGGACTCGGCTGAAGCCTGTGATGCTTGACCAGACCCTTGCCAAATAAATATCTGCAATGCTATCTCCAGAAAAGCCATCCTAGAGAAGACGATGGAGAACATGTAGAAGATTCCAATCAGGAAGAGCTGAAATTATAACCTGTTATAAGAACCAAGCAATAGCTTTGTTAGCTCCTTCCTTCTCTAGCCTCTTTCCCCAAATCAAGGGAAATGTGTTCTCTGGGCCTAGGAAGAGTCTGTGTACTTTCACCACGAAAGACACGTGTGACCACTCTATCCGGAGCCCATGTAACATGGGAGGAGTCTCTCTTGTTGGACTGAAGCTACTACTCAGACCTGGCAAGGGTCAGGCACAGAGGAGATGGATCCCATTGCATGTGTGTGCGTGTGAGTGTGCATGTGTGAATAAAAAAAAAAATCATAACCAAAATAAGAAGAAAACAGGAAAAATGTCTGCAGTCCATATGACAAAGGAGTATTATCCTTATTAAAGAGCCCACATAATTCAATAAGAAAACATTCAGTGATTCTGGTTGTTAAATAGGTTGTAGACAGACCCTGTTAGATGAAAGAAACATTGCTAGTAAGTGCGAGACAAGTTCACCATCGGTAATTAGGAAATAATGACACTTCAATAACGAGGTATTATCTTCACCTACTAAATTAGCTTCCCAAACCTAAAAACAAAGCAGGGAGATGCTGGGGGAGCTCCAAGTGTCAACGAGGAGCAGAGAAACTCTTTACTGCCAAGGGCTTGAGGAACTGAAATGGCTTCTAGAAAGCAGTGTGGCAGGTGCCATGTATCCAGAGTCTAAAAAGTGTCTGACCCAGTAAATCCACTTCTGGGCACCCAGCAGGAAACGTCACCAGCTCCCACCTACTGACACTAACTTTATGCCAGACACTGTGCTAAGCACTTGAAGCACTGAATCCTTACAACTCTACAAGCTAGGTGCTACAGACAAGCAGCAATATAAACTGTAAGATGCCTATTTGTATGATTGTGATTATGTAAGATATGTATAAAGATATATAAGCTACAAAGATACATAAAATATGTATATAAAAATAACCAGATGTGCAGTCATAAAACTATTAGTTGTACTGACACAACTGTGGGTAATTTTCCTTCCCTCTTCTCCCAAATGTATATAAAGATATGTTACTTTTATAATCAAAGATACAGATATTTTAACGAGGAACTGAGGATAGAAAGTAAACTTCCCCCTATATTTTAGTCCAAGAAATTCTCAAAGATCATTTCTTATTTTGGCCACCAGAAGCAATGGAAAAGTTAGAAAGAGCTTAGAAAAAAGTAGCAAAGAATTACAGATGAGAAAGTTGCAATAATCATCAGGATCATTATTTTTTAAACCTAAATCCTGGGGGTGAATGAAATATATCTTTCAGTGCATGAAGATTTTCATGAAACAAATGAAATTCTTTGGGTTCTTGGAAGGCCAAGCAAGATAAAAAGGACAATAATAAAGAAGGAAAAATTCTAGTTCCACATAAGGATAAACATATTAGTGCTAAACTCTGGAATGGGTTACCAAGAGCCTTATGAAGGGCTTTTCTAATTAAATCTCAATCAAATCTTGGTATAACCTAATTGCATACTTATCTCATTTGATCCCCTCAACCACCCTAAGAGTCACAGGGCATCATCTTCACTCTTGAAGAAGAAACAATCTTAGAGAAGTTAAGTGGCCCGTACGCAGGGTCAGGCCACACCCCAAGTGTTCTCCGTACATTATCACGTCCAGTCCTCTGAACAGTCCCGCAGATGACTATCCCTGCTGCACAGGTTCCAGACATGAAACGGGGCTGGTCCGAGGCACGCTGGCACCGGAACCCGTCTCAGTGAGACCGCAGAGGGCCGGTGCGACCTCACACGCCCCCTCCAAGGCTGCCTAGAGTTACACAGCTCTGATGACTCCAAGACTAAGGCTCTTTCCTCCTCTCCAAGCTCCCTCAGAAGTACTGAGAAAAAAGAATTCTGCAAATATGGCAGACGAGCTGCTCCATGTTAGACACAGTCCTCTTGGGAAGCAGTTTCCCCTTGGCCTGGTAAGAATCTCAGCAACACGTGGGCTCCTCCACCGAAGGCTTTGGCTTCACACCAGGAAATGGCTCTGGGGGAGGGAAGAGTCCACTGAGGTAAGATATTAGACCAGCCATTGCTGCCTCATTTGAAACTCCTCCTGTGAGCCTTCACTCTAGTGAACTCTTAAGGGGTTCCTAACATTCTTGCTGACTACAACTCTGGCCTGGGAGAGTGAAGAAGAGGGAACAACAGCCCTGGTATCGGCCCCACCATCTCTGGCTATAAATGGCATATCAGGACCTTGGCATCCGAGAGGTAGGTTAAAGTGTTCTTTGACATATAACTCACGTATGATAAAAGTCACCCTTCTCACATATACAATTCAGTGGCTTTTAGTATATTCACAGAGTTATTCTTACTACCTAACTGCAGAATATTTTCACCATCGCAAAAAGAAACCCAAGCCCATGAGCAGTCACCTTCCGCTTCCCCAGCGTAGTGCGTGGTAACCACTAATCTACTTTCTGTTTCTAGGACTGAGCCTATTAGGGACACGTCATACAAACGGAATAATAAAATATGCAGTCTCCTGTCTCTGGCTGCTTTCACTTAGCATAATGTTCTCAGGACTCACCCACGTTGTAGTGTGTATCAGTTCTTCATCCTCATTCTCTACCAACTGAGCCATCCAGGCGCCCCCAAATGTATCAGTTTTTATATCCATTTAAATATACCTGCTCAGTGGATAGAGAATGAGACTCTTGACCTCAGGGTCGTGAATTCAAGCCCCACGTTGGGCAGAGATTAGTTAGAATTCTTTTAAATGGATATATGTTGTTTGCCCACTCATCAGCTGATGGACACGGGTTGCTTCCACATTTTAACCATTAAGAATAATGCTGCTATAAACTTTTGTATACTGTGCAAGGTGTTGAGATTAAATAAATTTGGGAAATGCTACAGAACTTCTCAGGGTCAAAAAACAGACTAACATTCACTCCAATTTTACTAAAGTAGATATATAGGTAGTGTTTTCCAAACTTATTTGGCCACAAATTGCCCCCACCTCACCCCCAAATCTATAAAACTTTTCTTCTCTTCTGAAATTATGATACAAGGAGCCCCCTGGGTGGCTCAGTTGGTAAGCATCTGACTCTTGGTTTTGACTCAGGTCATTATCTCAGGGTCGTGAGACTGAGCCCTGGGTGTGAAGCCTGCTGAGGATTCTCTCTCTCTCTAGCTCTCGCGCTCGCTCCCTCCCCACCCCGGCGCATGCGCATGCACACACTCTCTCAAATAAACAAAAACTCAAACAGTCAGTGGGGTTCTGGGGTCAGTACATCTGACCCTCATCTTTGAAAGATGCACAAGAGAAAGTAAAGGTAGTATTATGAAAGATTCGGAAGCATTTAAATTCTAAATTCTGATTTAGAATTCTCAAAGTATTTCTTAAAATAGATACATTTTTACATGTTAGAAGATCAGTATTCTTGGGTGCCTAGGTGGCTCAGTGGGTTAAGCCGCTGCCTTTGGCTCAGATCATGGTCTCAAGGTCCTGGGATCGAGCCCCACATCAGGGTCTCTGCTCAGCAGGGAGACTGCTTCCCTCTCTCTCTCTCTGCCTGCCTCTCTGTATACTGTGATCTCTCTCTGTCAAATAAATAAATAAAATCTTAAAAAAAAAAAAAGATCAGTATTCTTTAAAGTCAACAAATCCTTTTTCCGAATATGTTTCTTTCTAACTGCCAAAAAGACTCCAGCATCTATGCTGTATTATAAAAAGATTGAAATAAACAATAACACTATAACCACTCTATACAACTAAAACATATCCAGGGATAGTTGCAAATGTGTGACCTGACAATTTCTAAAAAAGATCCTCATTCTGTACTGTATTAATTTCTTTATTTTGAACAACATGACAATCTTCTTAACAAGGGGACTGACAGCCATCAGAGAGCAGGCAACAGAGAAGTCAATCACTTGTCCGTCCCATCAACACTGAAAACACAAAAACTTTCACATTAATTCCAGTATTCTCATTAAAATCTATTAAAACAAAAAATTCTATTTAATAGGTTTAGATTAACCTTTGTGTTAATAATGAGATACATTTCCATCCAATTCCAGCTTTAAAATCTTGAGCATGTGGGGAAAAAGAAGTGCTTTTGATGATCTTTTGCTCTTTTGATTCTGTGTGTGTGTGTGTATATATATATATATATATATATGCAAACAATGTGGAAATTAGTGTAAAGAAACATTCCAAAGATGTGAAACTGATTTTTTTTAATAGTGTGATAGGCAATTACTCCTTTCTTTGCAACTAACTCCATTTTAAATATAATCTTATTAAAGAAATTTCCTTATTAAACTCTAGTAAACTATAGAACTGACAGCTTACTGATGTTTCCTTTAAATATGTGAAGTAATTTGAGACTTCACACCACAAATAACCTTTATTTCAGTAATATACTAAGTATAATGCCACTTGTGGATTGTCACATTTCTTTTTAAAGGGATATTTTGTTGCAAAGTCTTGTTAAAATACTTTGCACTCATTAAAATGCTAAAACAGAAATTTGTAACTAATTTCTAACACTTTCCCAAGGAATTTTATGCTATAAGCAGAGTAACTATATGCAATGTTTAGAAATAATGCTATCTCATATCATACCAAAATTAATTTTGCTTTGTTGCCATAATGAGAACACCAGAAAAGCTCTGTGCTCTCTGTAGATAGCCACAGACACATGGCTCAGACTACTCATGTGTTTTTTATTAAGAGTTCTAAAGTTTTCTTAAGCCTGTGGTTTTACTTGTGGCTCTCAAGCTCCTGTGACAATTTTAGAGTAATGTCTATTTGTTGAGGAATTGGAAATTCCAGAGCATTCGGTAACTTACAGGGATCAAATACATGAAATTCCACCTGATACTAGACTCTTCTTTTTTTACCCTGTATCTGTTTTCCCTAAGAAATCATCTCTGGCTCTGACAACAGTCTCCATCTAGCACATTCACATGGTTCCCCTTTTGTATTTGCTCGAGTTTCACTACAGATTTTCAGCTCTTAGATCCTTTCCATTAGTCTCCCAAGTTAGCAGCCCTACCCTGGCTACCCTGGTTTCACATCCACACATACCCAGGAATGGAATTCCTCCCCCCCCACCCCCCACCCCCGCCGAGATATCTCAACCACCTAATACTTGAGTCCTTCAATGAGACCAGCAAGGCAAAATTACAATCCTAATTGTAATCCTAACCCAGCTATCAGCCTCCTCTGAGGCTTCAAGGGGAGAAAACGCACATTCACGTAGGCTGGTGCTGTGACTCATACGTGGTCCCCACCCTCACCTGTGAGCTCACCTTATTCTCATCATTCCTGAAGAGCGCCCTACTTCCATCAGTGACTACTACAAACCTTCACCTCTCCACCTTACGTTTCCTACTTAGAACCCCTCACGCTTAGCCCCGGAGCATCTCTGCATAAAAACCACCGAGGTGGAGGGTGGTGGCAATGGCTGTATAGTTTGCTCTTGATTTTTTTTTTTTTTTCAAATCTTTCTGAAGAGCCCATTAAAAACAGAGAAACCATGATGAAAAAATTCACAGACTCATGGTTAACATCTAAAACAAAACTAAGTGACAAGGAATGTCCGGAACTCCCAATCCCAAGTGGGTAGGACCAAACCATTATACCCATGAGACCACAGTCCATATGTGAGGAAGTGGGCCGCAGGCATCTAATGGAATTAAGAACAGCCACAGACACTCACTTGCTGGAGAGCTGGGGGCAGAGTTGAGGGCACCTGAGCCGAGAAGCCTTGCAAACTCTAGTCCTCAGGGGAGGGCAAGGCTTCCGTGGTAAATATAACCCTCATGAATCCTCGAAACCAATATGCCAAAGCCCCCTTTCAGGACCACACCCCATACGACAAAGCTACTAGGGACAGTCTCAACTGAACCTCACAGGGATAAAGGAGAGACCCAGATAAAAGCCGGGTAGGGGAACAAAATCAAGAGATTTCAGAAATTAAGCAGTCCTGTATTTAAACTCTTCAGAGGGGCGCCTGGGTGGCTCAGTGGGTTAAGGCCTCTGCCTTAGGCTCAGGTCATGATCCCAGGGTCCTGGGATCAAGCCCTGCATTGGGCTCTCTGCTCAGCGGGGAGCCTGCTCACCCCCCACCCCCACCCGCCCACTTGTGGTCTCTCTCTCTCTGTCAAATAAATAAATTAATCTTTATAAACTTTTCAGAAAAATAACAGGAGAGAGCTCTAGCACTGTGAAATTCAGGCTTCCTTCTTAAAGTTCAATGCCATATAGAAGTGAAAAACAAAAGGACTGAGGGAAAAATCCCATATAAGTGTATTATAAGAAAAAACTGTAAAAGGAGGAGGCTACCCCCTATAGGCAATAAAAGTCCTCCAGAAAGGCATGCCTACAAAATACATGAAAATTCTGACCTACTATTTCAAAACAAGCCAAAGGACACAAAACAATAATAATGAAAGAACCATATAAACCAGAATTAGAAAAACTCACAAAGGTTATGAAATAACTCAGGAAGAATTAGAATGCTTGCTTCAACAGCATATATACTAAAATTGAAATGATACAGAGAAGATTAGAATTAGAAAAAAATCACATTAGAAATGTACACTAAAGTGGAAAGAACATAAAAGTTAAAAAAAATTGGGTAATGGCTTATGACAAACAGGAGGAAAAAAAGGCAAGAAATTTCTTAAAGTAACAAATGAAAGAATTTCTGGTTCTGGTTAAGATTCGGTAGGCACCCTCTACTCTCTCTCTCTCCCACTGATTAAAACCCGAAGTCCTGGACAAAAGACATAAGCAATTACCTAAGGACTCTGAAAAATACATAAAGCAAGTGAACTGGGCAGGAAACACAGCACTCACACAATGACCCACACAGCGGTGAATTCTGAGTTTGCCTTTAATCTCCTCTGTGTCCCAGATCACACTCCAAGGAAACCAGAATCTCAGAAGAAAAAACGCTCTTTCCAGACTCTCCAGACCTAAACCCGTGGCAGCTATGACAATGATAATGGGCTTATCCCTTTAGCCAGACAACCTCTCTTTCCAGCCAGACCACCAGGAAAGGGAGCTCTTGGGAACCCAGCAGTGTGGGAGAAGATCTCAAACAGGAGGGAGCAGGAGAATGAGGCCCTTTAAATTGTATGAAATCCTGAGCTGCACACGCATAGAACAGACCCAAATGGACAGAGCAGAGGGTGTGAAATCCCAGCCTGGCCTCTTCCTGGGTGGTGCCCTGTAGAGCTGGATCATTTTCCTATTGTTGCCGTAAAAAAAAAAAAATTACTGTAAACTTAGTGGATTAGGATAACTCAAAAGTACTACCTATGATTCTGGAGGTCAGAAGTCAAAAATGGGCCTTCAGGGGTGCCTGGATGGCTCAGTGGGTTAAGCCTCTGCCTTCAGCTCAGGTCATGATCCCAGAGTCCTGGGATCAAGTCCCACATCAGGCTCTCTGCTCAGCAGGGAGCCTACTTCCTCCTCTCTCTCTCTCTCTCTCTCTCTCTCTCTCTCTGCCTGCCTCTCCACTACTTGTGATCTCTGTCAAATAAATAAATAAAATCTTTAAAAAAAAAAAAAAGGGGGGCCTTCATGAGCTAAAATCAAGGTGTCAACAGACCTGTGTTCCTTCCTGGAGCTCCAGGAAAGAACCTTTTCCCTTTCCTATTTCAGCTTCTAGAGGCTGCCTATATTCCTTGGTTCGTGGCCCCTTCCACCATCTTCAGAACACGTCACTCCAACCTCTGCTTCGTCATCACCTTTCCTCTTCCTGACTCTGATTGTCCTGCCTCCCTCCTGTAAGCACCCATGTGATGACACTGGGCTCCCTCAGATAATCCAGAATAACTGCCCGTCTCATAATCCTTAATCATATCTGCAAAGCCCTTTACCAACAGATAACCTTAAAATGATACATGAAACCATATTTAAATCATCCAAAAGACTCCAAGAAAGGGGAAATAGTGGAATAAAAAAAAATGTTTATAAAAAATAAAAATTAAAAAAAAAAAAGCAAACAGGAAAGATCAAATAAAATGACAGAGTTAAATCCAAACACATCAATAATTACATTAAATGTAAACCACCTCACAGCCATTAGCATGGCTGCTCTCGAAAATGCAGAAAACAAGTGTTGAGGAGAATGAGAAGGAATTAGAATCTTTGCGCACTGTTGGTGGGAATGTAAAATGAAAACAGTATGGCGGTTCTTAAAAAAACTAAAACAGGGACGCCTGGGTGGTTCAGTTGGTTAAGCGGCTGCCTTCGGCTCAGGTCATGATCCCAGCGTCCTGGGATCGAGTCCCACATCGAGCTCCTTGCTCGGCGGGGAGCCTGCTTCTCCCTCTGCCTCTGCCTGCCTCTCTGTCTGCCTGCTTCTCCCTCTGCCTCTGTCTGCCTGTGATCGCTCTCTCTCTCTCTCTCTCTCTCTCTCTGGCAAATAAATAAATAAAATCTTAAAAAAAAAAAAAAAAACTAAAACAGAATTACTATATGACCCGGCAATTCCACTTCTGGTCTTACACCCAAAAGAACTGGAAGCAGGGACTCAAAGAGATATTTGTACACCACATTCACAGCATTAGTCACAACAGCCGGAGGTGGAAGCAACCCAAGTGCCCATTAATGGATAAATGTATTTTTTTAATGTGATACATACATACAACAGAATAGTATTCAACCTTGGAAAGAAAGGAAATTCTGGCTAAGTGAAATAAGCCAGTCACACGGGACAAATACGGTATGATTCCACTTACAGGAGGTGCCTAGAGTAGTCAGATTCAGAGACAGAAAGTTGAACAGCGGTTGCCAAAGGCTGAGGGGAGGAGGGAAATGAGGAATTGTTCCTTAATAAGTAGAGTTTCAGTTTTCCAAGACAGAATTCTGGAGGGGCGCCTGAGTGGCTTAGTCAGTTAAGCATCTGACTCTAGATTTTGCCACAGGTCATGATCTCAAGGTCACGAGATCAAGACCCAGATAGGCTCCATGCTCAGTGTGGAGTCTGCTTGAGAGTCTCTCCTCCATTTCCCCCTCCCCCATTCATGCTTTCTTGTGCTCTCTCTCTCTCTCCCCCTAAAATAAATAAAATCTTTAAAAAAAAAAGAGTTCTGGAGATGGAGAGTAGTGATAGTTCACAACAACGTGAATGTACTAAATACTACTAATTGTAAATGATTAGGATGATAAGTTTTATGTGTATTTTACCACAATTTTTAAAAATTACATTAAATGTAAATAATCTAAATATCCCAACTTAAAAACAGATAATATGAGATTTTTCAAAAAGAACTAAAAAGATACAGCTTTCTTTCTAAAAGAAACCTACTTGAAATATAGTAATGTAGAGAAATTTAAAGCAAAGTGATAGAGACACAGTTAAGAAATGAAAAAATAAGCCACAGACTGGGATGAAATATTTGCAAAATACACCTCTGATAAAAGACTGTTTTTTTGTTTTGTTTTGTTTTGTTTTGCTTTGTTTTTGATAAAGGACTGTTATTCAAATTATACAAAGAACTCTTAAAACTCAACAATACAGGGTGCCTGGGTGGCTCAGTGGGTTAAAGCCTCTGCCTTCGGCTCAGGTCATGATCCCAGCGTCCTGGGATCAAGCCCCACATCAGGCTCTCTGCTCCGTGGAGAGCCTGCTTCCTCCTCTCTCTCTTTGCCTGCCTCTCTTGCCTACTTGTAATCTCTGTCTGTCAAATAAATAAATAAATAAAACCTAAAAAAATCAACAATACAGGCTCAGCTGGTTCAGGTGGTAAGAGCATACCACTCTTGATCTTGGGATTATAAAATTTGAGCCCCATGTTGGGTGTAAAGATGACTTAAAAACAAGATCTTAAAAAAACAAACAAACAAACAAACAAACAAAAACTTGGGGAGCCTGGATGAGTCTGGATGGCTCAGTTGGTTAAGTGTCTGCTTCTTCTCAGGTCATGATCCCAAGGTCCTAGGGTTGAGTTCCCTTTTGGGCTCCCTGCTCAGCAGGGAGTCTGCTTCTCCCTCTCCCTCTGCTGTCTCCCCACCACTCATGCTCTCTCTCTCTCTAATAAATAAAATCTTTAAAAAATAAAAAATAAAAAAACTCAATATTACAACTCAACTTAAAAATAGACAAAAGATTTAAACCCACATCTTCCCATATAAAGATGATAAATAAACATATGAAAAGATGCTCAACACCACATCATTGGGGAATTGCAAATTAAAACCTGGGGGCTCTGCTGGTTAAGCTTCCAACTCTTAATTTCAGCTCAGTTCATGATTTCAGGGTCTGAGATCGAGCCCCACATCAGCCCAGCATGGAGCCTACTTAGGATTCTCTCTCTCCCGCTCCCTCTGCCCCTCCTCAATCCCCCCACCCCAACTATGCTTTCTCTCTCCCTCAAAAATAAAAAAAATAAATAAAAACAACAAGATATTACTACACACCTATTAGGCCAAAATCCTAAACACTGATAATATCACATTCTGGGGAGGATATGGAACATCAGATACTCACTCTCATTTGTTGCTGGTGTGAATGTAAAATACTACAGCCATTTTGGAAGACAGTTTGGCAGTTTGTTACAAAACTAAACATACTCTTTCCATATAATCCAGCAATCATGATATTTGGTATTTACCCAATGAGTTGCCAACTTATGTTCACACAAAAACCTGCACATGAATATTTATAGCAGCTTTATTCAAAACTGCCAAAACTTGGAAGCAACCAAGATGTCCTTTAATAGATGAATGGATAACAGACTGTAGTACATCTATACAATGGAATGTTGTTGTGTTTAAAAAAAAAAAAAAAGAGCTATCAAGCCACAAAAAGGCATGAGAGAACTTTAAATGCATCTTGCTGAGTGAAAGAAAGGAATCTGAAAGGGCGACATAAAACATGATTTTCACTCCATGACATTATTCTGGAAAAGGAAAAACTATGCAGACTGTAAAAAGGTCAGTGGTTGCCAGGGGAGGGGGCAAGGAGTGAACAGGTAGAGCGCGAGAGGTTTTCAGGGCAGTGAAATGATTCTTAATGATAACTGCAATGATGAGTATATGTCATACAATTGTCAAAACCTATGCTATGCACAGAATGTATGAAACAAAGAATGAGTCCTAATGTTAACTATGGACTTTAGTTAATATGTATCAAGGGGTGTCTGGGTGGCTCAGGCAGTTAACCATTCAACTCTTGATCTTGGCTCAGGTCTTGATCTCAGGGTCTTGAGTTCAAGCCCTGCGTTGGGCTCCATGCTGGGTATAGAGCCTACTTAATAAATAATGATAACAATAAGAAAAATGATAATAATAACATATCAATATTTGCTCATAAATGTAAAAAATGTACCACAGTTGGGGCATCTGGGTGGCTCAGTGGGCTAATCCTCTGCCTTCCGCTAAGGTCATGATCCCAGGGTCCTGGGATCGAGCCCCACATCTGGCTCCCTGCTCAGCAGGGAGCCTGCTTCCCCCTCTCTCTCTGCCTGCCTCTCTGCCTACTTGTGACCCCTCTCTCTCTGTGTCAAATAAATTTAAAAAATCTTTAAAAAACTTTTTTTTTAAATGTACCTCAGTAATGTAAGATGTTATAGGGGAAACTAGTGTTGTGAGAGGGGTGGGGGAGGGGATAGGTAAGGAAAAATAAGGGAACTCTGTCCCTTACACTCAGTTTTTCTGCAAACCTAAAAGTGCAACAACAACGAAAAATTTTGTTACTTTTTTTTAAAAAACATGTGCAAAAGGAGATTACAGTAACTCCCTTTTGTGTAAGAATGGGGGAGGAATAAGAAAATGTACATAAATATTTACTTTGGCAAAAGAAACACCATACAGATAAAAAGAAACTAATGAGATTGGTTACTTCTGTGGTGGAAGGGATTGGGGCAATGGCACTTCTCAGGTCTAACTAGTTTTGAATAGTTATGACTTTTATATATATGTTAATGGTTTACACCCTAAAACAAATAAGGACGGGAGGGACCTTAAAACTGAACACAAACAAAAAACCAAAAGAATCTAACTATATTTTATTTCAAAGAGTAACTATAAGAATAGATGGGAGTAGAGGAAAAGGAGATTAACCCAAGTAACTGTTGAACACAGTACTTAGACTATATGCCCTCAGACTAAAGACAAAAAGCACTATAAACATAATTTGAACTCTATTTCATTGGGTTTTCCCCCCCACAGTGGTATGAGTTAACCCTTATTTAACTACTTTTTATGTAATCAAGGATTTAGGAAAGAAATATATTCAAGATAATGGGAGCCATATTTCTTGTTGGAGAAGAAAGTTCTATGCATGGAAAGATGAAAGGCTAGGGCAAAAGAAAGTAAAGTAATGGAAAAAGACATACAATACAAACACTAATGTAAAAGAAAAAAAAAACAACTGAAGTAGCTATTTTGACAAAGACCATGAACAAGGACAATTAGCAGGGACAAAGAAGAATATTATATAATTATAAAAGGCTCAGTTCATCAAGAAGACATAACAAATCCCAAACGTGTATGCAACTAACAAAAAAACACTGATACAGGACACAAAAACTGACAGAACTAAACGGGAAAAGAGACAAATCCACACTTATGGTTGGAGAGTTCAAAACTCCTCTCTTAGTAACTAAGATAAGTAGACAGAACATCAGCAAGGATACAGAGATTTGAACAACACAAGTGAACAATGTGATCTAACTGACATTGTAGAACCCTCCACCCAACCACAGAATACACTTTTTTTTTCAGGTCAATATGAAACATTAAAACCAAGAGGCACCTGGGTGGCTCGGTAGGTAGAGCACGCAACTCTTGATCTTGGGGTTGTGAGTTCAAGCCCCACGTTGGGTGGAGAGAGAGAGAGAAGAGAGAAATGTGGAGCTTTAGAAAAAAGTTAACCAGGATGCCTGGGTGGCTCAGTTGGTTAAGCGGCTGCCTTTGGCTCAGGTCATGATCCCAGCGTCCTGGGATCGAGTCCCACATCAGGCTCCTTGCTCGGCAGGGAGCCTGCTTCTCCCTCTGCCTCTGCCTGCCACTCTGTCTGCCTGTGCTCGCTCGCTCTCTCTCCCTCTCTCTCTGACAAATAAATAAATTTAAAAAAAAAAAATTTTTTTTTTAAAGAAAAAAGTTAACCAAGATAGATCATATGCTAGGTAACAAAACAAACCAGAATAGATTTAAAAGAATTAAAATCATACACAGTACGTTCTTTAACCACAACAGAATTAAATGAGAAACCAACACAAAATCTGGGAAATGACAAATATTTGAAAATTAAACAATACACATTTAAATAACCCAGAAGTCAAAGAGGAAGTTTCAAAAGTAGAAAATATTTTTAAATGAATGAAAAAGAAAATACAACATATCAACATGTGTGGGGTGGGATGCCACTAAAACACTGCTTATAAATTTTAACAGTAAATCTTTATATTAAAAAAAAAGAGGGCACCTGGGTGGCTCAGTTGGTTAAGAAACTGCCTTCTGGGGGCGCCTGGGTGGCTCAGTGGGTTAAGCCTCTGCCTTCGGCGCAGGTCATGGTCTCAGGGTCCTGGGATTGAGCACCACAGCAGGCTCTCTGCTCAGCAGAGAACCTGCTTCCCCCTCTCTCTCTGCCTTCCTCTCTGCCTATTTGTGATCTCTGTCAAATAAATAAAAAATATTTGGAAAAAGAAAAAAAAGAAACTGCCTTCTGCTCAGGTCATGACCCTGGAATACCAGGATCGAGTCCCGCATCAGGCTCCCTGCTTGGCAGGGAGTCTGCTTCTCCCTGACTTTCCCCCTCTTGTGCTCTCTCTCTACCTCATTCTCTCTCACTCAAATAAATAAATAAAATCTTAAAAAAAAAGTCTCAAACCAATAATCTAAACTTCCCATTTAAGAAACTAAGCATAAAACAAACAGAAGGAAGGAGATTAACTTGAGAAATCTGAAAGACTTCTGACCAAGGGGGGTAAAAAACTAAGAGGCTGACCAAGGCGGGTAAAAAAAAGACACAAATTGTCAATTTCAAGTAAAAAAATAGGGATACCACTACAGACAAAGCAGAGTTTAAAAGCAAACAAAGACTAATAGAGTTGTGTCAAAAGGATTCAGGAACTAACTTGAAAAAATTCCCACAGGCCAGAGATGGGAATATGTTAGCAGTATAAACATAATAATGGCAATGCACTAAATGACATCAAATATGTTTAAAGCTATGAATTGTAATAATGATACAAAGAAAAGTAATTTATCACTTTTGAATAGGAAGATCATTCACTTTTAAAACTGGTTAATAAAGAATCAAGCATTAATCCACCCTGGATAACCAGATAACAGACGAAGCAATAATAAATGAGTAAAGGAGTGATTTCCTTAGAACTCACAGTTTTGCACACTCTAATGAACTAAGATATCTCAGCATTTAGTATCAATCACTGTTGACATCACAAGAAGAACAATAACCGGACACTATGTGCCTCCTAACAAAAGAACACACTCTTATTTATGAAGTAGTCTTGCAAAAAATAATAAAACCCAAATCTGATTAAGCCTGTAGATCAGCGCTGCCCAACAGAAACATAATACAAGGCACAGATGTATTTACATTTTCTAGTAACCACATTACAAAGAGTAAAATGAATTAGGCGGAAATTATGTTTTAATAAATCTAACCCAATATATCCAAAATATCATTTCAATATACAGTCAATATAAAATTACTGATATTTCATATTTTTATAATAAATCTTTCAAGTAAATATGCATTTTATACTTATAGCATATCTCAGTCTGGACTAGCTACACTTCAAGTGTTCAACAGACACATGTGGCTAGTTGCTACGATACTAGCCCAACTCCAGATCCAAGTACCAGTTTATAGGAAATACAAAAAACAAATGAACGTGTTAGCCTCACCATAGGTATTCAATCAGCAAAATCCAGACTGTCGGAAATTCAACAGGTCAACACCTGGTATCTTCATCAAATTAAATGGCAAGGAAAAAGAGAGACTGAGGAGCCATCTGTAGGTTGAGATTTAAAGGACAAAAGAGCAAAAAGGAAGGAAAAACTTAAATGCAGGATTTAGACATGCTCACGGCTGCTAAAACTCTAAGAAAAACAAAAACATCATTACCACAAATGTTAGGATAGTGGTAATACTCGGGGAGAAAAAGAGGGTTCTAATTGGAATGGAGCACAAAGAGAGTTTCTGGACTGGCTGACAATTTCTTTCACCCAGTGGCTGTTACATCTTATAGGAGTTCATGATAAGCTATACATTTGTTTTCAGCAGTTTTCCTTATCTGTGTTATGTTTAACAATAAAAAAGTATAAATTTAATAATAAATATGTATTTGATGGGAAAAGTGTGATGTGATTAAATTCCTAAACTTCCCAATTCCCCCCTCCCACCCACAAACTCACCACCTCCACCTGTAGCCCTAGTTTCTGGTCTTCAAGAATAAAATATCCTTACTCTTGTTTAAGACCAAAACTCCCGCCTAGGTTCCTGACTTTATCCCCTCCAGCCTTTCCCAACCTTGATCCATTAATGATCAGTGCTCTCCCCTCTATCTACAAGCTCCATGGTTCTATGGAGGCAGTATAGGACAGTGGCAAACAACTGGGCTGTTTTGTCAGAATCCTGGTGTTCAAATTCTCATTCTGCTCTTTGACCAGTTGTCAACGATGTAACAATCTCTCTGTGGCAAACTCTCCTCAAGTAAAATGAGGAGAACAGTGTCTACTTCATAGGGCTGCTGTGAGGAGTAAATGAGTTAACACATGGAAAGCCCTTAGAGGGAGGCCTGGAATTCAGTATGTTTTCAGTAAGCGTTAGCTGCTATCATCACCTTCACTATATAAACATGCTCAGTCATTTTCCCACTTTTATCAGAATCCTTTTCTCACCCCTGTGCACCTCTCTAGTTACGCTCTCACTCCTTCCCTTTTTCCTGAGAACAACAAAGATCACCAAATTGTCGTATCTACTGGCAAGGTTTTAGTACATATTTAATTAGCGTCCATTGGAACATTTGATATTTAGCTCATTTCAAACATAAACTCTCTCTTCCTTGCGTTCTGTGGTATAGCCCTTGGCTGTCCTACTTTGGAGAAGTTATGCTCAATCTCCTTTGTAAGACATCCTCTACCACTGCTCAAACATTACCGCTCCTTTATGTACCGTTTTCTTTCTGCTTCGAAGAACCACCTACATCTGATGTACATTTGTGGTTGGAATGCACCTACAGCAGCTAACCCCAAAGAGTCCCTAGCTCTGAAGTCTCCCCATGCCTTGGATATATTTAAATAAATGTCTGCTAGACCTGGATGTCAAAATCTCCCATACTGCATTCACTCCAGATCTGCTACTCTCCCATCTATTCTCAGTTAATGGTGCTACTCATCTACCTGATTACCCAGGCATAAATCTAAGAGCAATTCGAGGCTCTTCCTTTATCCTTGTCCCCGAAATCCAATCACTTAGTTCTAGTGATTTTACCCCTACATTTTCTAGAAGAAACCCTCCTTACCACAACTCCTCTTATTCAGGCCTGCAGCACCTCTCACCTTGAATACAAGAAAGGCATGTAAAGTCCTTGCTAACTGCAAACACTACTTTTCTCTTCACTTAGCTTCAGAATACAGCAAACCAGAAGTGCCCATAGTTGTATGAAATTAATATGTTTGAGTACCAGGGTGGCTCAGTCATTCGGCATCTGTCTTGGGCTCAGGTCATGGTCCCAGGGTCATGGAATCGAGCCCTGCATCAGACTTGGAGAGCCTGGTTTTCCCTCTCCCTCTGCCTGCTGCTCACTCTCTTTCTCTCTCTCGTCAAATAAATAGATAAAATCGAAAGAAAGAAAGAAAAGAAAAGAAAAGAAAGAAACATGTTTACCTCTGTTTCTATGCCTTTGTTATACTGTTCCCTCTGCCTGGAAAGTTCTTCCCCAATTTTTTTACTACTTCCTTCATTTTTTGAGATGCTGTTATCACATCCACCAGAAAACCCTCTCACGAATTCCTAGGTGGGTTAAGTTCCTTCCTCTGTGCTCTGATAGCACCTCTGCTACACCATTATCATTGCACTTACTTAAATTAAAAAAAAAAAATCTAATATATCTTCTACTGAGTAGTTATTTCCAAAGGCAGGGAATATTTTATTTATCTTTGTAACTTCAGTGCCTGGCACATACTTACAGCAAATGGTAGATAGTCAATATACCTTGTGGAAAGGAAGTAGTTATTTTCCATATTCCTGGCAAATCAATACATTTAAAATTTCATTTTCATCATGTCCTGGTGCTGTTCAAAAACATTCCAGGACTGCCACATGATAAAGTACAAATACATGTTTTTGGCCTGGTCCTCTACAACAAGACCTCAAACTACCTATACAGCTTTATCTTCCATCATAGTTCCTCATATAATAAATCTTTAGTTCCAGTCTACTCAGCCCTCAAAACAACTTTTTGACCCATACCTCCCAAAACCATTACAACTCATTAAGATGTTGGCCTTTTAATTAATACTTACTTTGCAACTCATTAGCAATTACCCCACAATGCAGCTGTTGACATTAAAAAACAATGCTGTCAGGGCACCTGGGTAGTACAGTCAGTTGAGTGACGGACTCAGTTTCAGCTCAGG
>PISX010026680.1:0-24142 GCA_004024625.1 Mellivora capensis | reverse complement strand
AATATCTTCTATGCCTTTTTCAAGCCCGGCTAGAACCTTGAGAATTGTCATTCTGAACTCTAGATCTGACATATTCCCAATGTCTGTATTGATTAGGTCCCTAGCCTTTGGTACTGTCTCTTGTTCTTTTTTTTTTGTGGTGAGTTTTTCCGCCTTGTCATTTTTTCCAGATAAGATTATATGAAGGAGCAAATAAAATGCTAAAAGGGTGGGAAAGACCCTAGGAAAATGCCCTTTAAAGAAAAAATTGAATTAACTGCAAGACTAAAGAATCATGGGGAGAAAGCCATGAATTCCGCGCTTTGCTTTCTCCTCCTCTGGAGTTCCCCTGCTCTCCTTGTTAAGTGAACTTGGTCTTGGCTGGATTTCTTTTGATCTTCTGGGGGAGGGGCCTGTTGTAGTGATTCTCAAGTGTCTTTGCTGGAGGCAGAGCTGCACCGCCCTTACCAGGGGCCCGGCTAAGTAATCCGCTCGGGTTCGCTTTCGGGAGCTTTTGTTCCCTGAGCGCTTTCCGTAGAGTCTGGAGGACGGGAATGAAAATCGCGGCCTCCCAATCTCTGGCCCGGAAGAGCTGAGATTCGGGGCTCCACTCCTCAGAGAAACGCCCCGCCTACTCCCATCTCCCTCTCCTCTGGCCGTGCTCCGAGCTCACCCAGCCTGCGACCGGTTCAAGGTAACCCCGAGCTGAGAGCTCATTCCTCGGCTCTGTCTCTGTAGCCGGCTTCCCGCTCCGATACCTGCGAGCTCTGCGACACTCAGACACCCCCGATCCTTCTGTGACCCTGCGGGACCTGGGGCCACGCTGACCCCTTGTGGCTTCACCCCGGTTTAGCCTCTGGAGCGATGTCCCTCCATGGAGCAGACTTTTAAACGTCCCGATGTAGTGCTCTGTTGCTCCGCCACTTGCCGGGAGCCGGCCCCTCCCCCGCGTTCTATCCTCCCGTCGCTTTTGATTCACTTCTCCGCCAGTCCTACCTTCCAGAAAGTGGCCGATTTTCTGTTTCCAGAATTGCTGTTCTTCCTCTCTTTGATCTCCCGTTGGATTTGTAGGTGTTTGCAATGGTTTGATAAGCTATCTAGCTGATCTCCTGCTCCCTGATGTCCTCTCAGCTGCTACTTCTCCGCCATCTTGACCGCAATCCTCCCAAAAGCCTATAATCTTTAACAATTGACTTTTTTTTTCTCATTTCAACTATTTTTTTATTTCATTTCTTTTCAGCGTAACAGAATTCATAGTTTTACAACACACCTAGTGCTCCATGCAATGCGTGCCCTTCATAATACCCACCACCTGGCTCCCCCAACCTCCCACCCCCTCCCCTTCAAAACCCTCAGGTTGTTTTTCAGAGTCCATAGTCTCTCGTGGTTCATCTCCCCCCCAATTTCCCTCAACCCCCTTCTCCTCTCCATCTCCCCATGTCCTCCGTGTTATTCCTTATGTTCCACAAATAAGTGAAACCATATGATAATTGACTCTCTCTGCTTGACTTATTTCACTCAGCATAATCTCTTCCAGTCCTGTGCATGTTGCTACAAAAGTTGGGTATTCATCCTTTCTGATGGAGGCATAATATTCCATAGTGTATATGGTCCACATCTTCCTTATCCATTCGTCTGTTGAAGGGTATCTTGGTTCTTTCCACAGTTTGGCGACCGTGGCCATTGCTGCTATAAACATTGGGGTACAGATGGCCCTTATTTTCAGCACATCTGTATCTTTGGGGTAAATACCCAGTAGTGCAATTGCAGGGTCATAGGGAAGCTCTATTTTTAACTTCTTGAGGAATTGACTCTTTTTAAAAAATTTTATTTTACTTTATTTTATTTGTTCAGTGTTCCAAGATTCATTGTTTATGTATCCATGCAGTACGTGCCCTCCTTATATCCACCACCAGGCTCACCCATCCCTCCACCGCCATCCCCTCTAAAACCCTCAGTTTGTTTCTCAAAGTCCACAGTCCCTCATAGTTCGTCTCCCCCTCTGATTTCCCCTAATTCACTTTTCCTTTCCTTCTCCTAATGTCCTCCGTATTATTCCTTATGTTCCACAAGTAAGTGAAACCATATTATAACTGACTGTCTCTGCTTGACTTATTTCACTCAGCATAATCTCCTCCAGTCCCATCCATGTTGATACAAAAAATGGGTATTCATCATTTCTGATGGCTGATTAATATTCCATTATATACATGGACTACATCTTCTTTATCCATTTGTCTGTTGAAGGGCATCTTGGCTCCTTCCACAGTTTGGTGATTGTGGACATTGCTGCTATGAACATGGGGGTACCTATGGCCCTTCTTTTCACTATATCTGTATCTTTGGGGTAAATGCCCAGCAGTGCAATTGCAGGGTCATAAGGTAGCTCTATTTTTAATTTTTTGAGAAATCTCCACACTGTTTTCCAAAGTGGCTTCACCAACTTGCATTCCCACCAACAGTGTAAGAGGGTTCCCCTTTCTCCACATCCTCTCCAACATTTGTTGTTTCCTGTCTTGTTAATTCTTACCATTCTAACTGGTGTATCTTTGTGGTTAACTGGTTAATTCTTACCATTCTAACTGGTGTAACTGGTGGTATCTCAATGTGGTTTTGATTTGAATTTCCCTGACGGTTAATGATGATGAACATTTTTTCATGTGTCTGCTATCCATTTGTATGTTTTCATTGGAGAATTGTCTGTTCATGTCTTCTGCTCATTTTATGATATGATTATTTTTTGGGTGTTGAGTTTAATAAAACAAATCAATAAGGAAAAGAGAAGAACCACATGGTCCTCTCAATTGATGCAGTAAAAGCATTTGACAAAATACAGCTTCCTTTCCTGATTAAAAGTCTTCAAAGTATAGGGATGGAGGGAACATTCTTCAACTTCATAAAATCCATCTATGAAAAACCCACAGTGAATATCATTCTCAATGGGAAAAAGCTGAGAACCTTCCCATTGAGATCAGGAACACGACAAGGATACCCACTCTCACCACTATTGTTCAACATAGTACTAGAAGTCCTAGCAACAGCAATCAGACAACAAAAAGATATAAAAGGTATTCAAATTGGAAAAGAAGAAGTCAAACTCTCTCTCTTTGCAGATGACATGATACTTCATATGGCAAACCCAAAAGACTCCACCTCCAAATTACTAGAACTCATATAGCAATTCAGTAATATGGCAAGATATAAAATCAATGCACAGAAATAAGTTGCTTTCTTATACACTCACAATAAAACCATAGAAAGGGAAATTAGAGAATTGATTCCATTTCTGTAGTACCAAAAACCATGAGATACCTTGGAATAAACCTATCCAAAGAGGTAAAAGATCTATACTCGAGGAACTGTAGAACACTCATGAAAGAAATTGAAGAAGACACAAAAAGATGGAAAAATAGTCCATGCTCATGGATTGGAAGAATAAACATCGTTAAGATGTCTGTACTGCCCAGAGCCCTCTATACTTTCAATGCCATCCTAATCAAAATACCATTGGCATTTTTCAAAGTGCTGGAACAAACGATCCTAAAACTTGTGTGGAATCAGAAAAGACTCCAAATCACTAAGGAAATGGTGAAAAAGAACAACAAAACTGGGGGCATCACGTTGCCTGATATCAAACTATATTACAAAGCTGTGCTCACCAAGACAGCATGGTACTGGCACAAAAACAGACACATAGACCAATGGAGTAGATTAGAGAGCCCACATATTTGGACCCTCAACTCTACGGTCAAACAATCTTCAACAAAGCAGGAAAAAAATCCAGTGGAAGAAAGGCAGTCTCATCAATAAATGGTGCTGGGAAAGTTGGACAGTTATGTGTAGAAGAAGGAAACTCAACCATTCTCTTATACCATACACAAAGATAAACTCAAAATGGATGAAAGACCTCAATGTGAGACAGGAATCCATTAAAATCCTTGAGGAGAACATAAGCAGTAACCTTTTCAACATTGGCCACAGTAGCTTCTTTCTAGACATGTCTCAAAGACAAAGGAAACAAAAGCGAAATGAACTTTTGGGACTTCATCAAGATCAAAAGCTTCTGCACAGCAAAGGAAACAGTCAACAAAACAAAGAGGCAGTCCACGGAATGGGAGAAGATATTGGCAAATGACACTACAGACAAAGGGCTAATATCCAAGATCTATAAAGAACTCTTCCAACTCAATACCCAAAAAAAAATCGACTCTTTAAAGAAAAAAGTTTGTCTATTTCTGAAATAGAATGTGGAGATATTTTGGATTTTAATGTAAGTACAGTGAGAAGCTTTCAATGAGTTTTAAGCAAGAAAATAAGATTATTCTGATTTGTATCTTGAGAAGATCCCTCTGATAAATAAGTACAGAATGGATTAGATAGGGACAAGAATGGAAGTAGGGTTATTTTAGGAGACAATTTTTGTGGCCCAGATGAGAGTTAATTGTGGCCTGTCCCATAATAGAGTACATAAGACTTACTTTTGAAAATTTTTATTTATTTTTAATTTTTAAAAAAGATTGTATTTATTTATTTATTTATTTGAGATAGAGTGAGAGAGAGTGAGCAGAAGTTGGTGGGCAGGAGTGAAGGGAGAGAGAGAAGCAGTCTCCCCACTGAGCAAGGAACCTGATGTGGGGCTCAATCCCAGGACCCCAGCACCCCAGGATCATGACCTGAACCAAAGGCAGATGCTTAACCAACTGAGCCACCCAGGTACTCCCGTAAGACTTACTTCTGAATTGGATATGAAGGATTGATGGAAAGACTAGAGCCAAGGGTGACTCCTAAGATTTGTTTTGAGTAGTTGAGAGTTGGTTGGCCTTTACTGAGATAAGAAAGAATGGGTATGAGTTGTGTATGTCTTATGTGTGTGTGAAAACAAGTTTTTAGAAGGAAAAAAAGGAGTTCTCTTTTTGAATATATGAATTTCAGATGCAAAGAGGAAACCAGATAGGAGCCAGAGGAGAGAGGTCTGGACAGGTGGCATAAATTTGAGATTCATAGACATAATAACTTCATTTAAACCCATGGGATTTAGTGAGATCACTTAGGGAGAATACAGAGAGAAGAAAATGAGCACAAGGCACGTTCCTAAGGACCTCAAAATGTAGATAAAAGAAAGCATAAGCCAGCCCAGGAAACTGAGAGGGAGCAGTGGAGATGGGTGGACAACCAATGATGTCACCAAGGTTAAGAAAAGGTAAGAGTATTTTCAGAAAGAGTGGTAAAACTTGTTGAAACATGCTGAGAAATTAAGTGAGATAAGGAAAGAACATTCCCACTGAACTTGACAACATGGATTTGACGTCCACAGAGGTCCATGGAGACTCGATTGGAACAGTTCCTGTGGAAAGAGGAAGAAACCATGAGTTAGAGGAATTCATGATGAAAAGGAAGTAAGGAAGTAGGGAATGCTGTGAAAACAACCCATCTGACAGTGGAGGGGAGCAAGGAAATGAGGCCATATCTAAATCAATATATGGGGTCATGAGAATTGAAAAAGTAAATTATTTATTATATATTATTTATTTTTAAAATCATGGCAGCTACCATAGCATATTAGGAGATAATGGAAATGGTACAGTAGAAAGAAAAAAGATTAATGATTCGGGAGATTGGAGTTTAAATGATGGATACAGGTTTTGAGAAGAAAAGAGGGAATTGATACCAAGACACCAGCGAACTGGTCCAAGGGGAATGGTCTTTTATGGGGAGGGACACTGTAATGGGAGAGAAGAGAAGTCAGTTTTTAGGATGAGTTGCAGGAATAGGAGGGGTTTGTATGTAACGGCTCCAATTTTCTAGTTGTAGTAAGGGGCAGGTTTAGTATGGAAGACAGAGGAGGAATTGTATAGAAAGAGAAAAAAATGGGCAGTATCAAGTGGCCATTGATAAAGTGAAATCAGTCAGCTCAGAAGTGATTTTTTTTTTCCTCCAGGAACCATCAGAACAGGATGCTAAGAATGCTGTTAGAATTTGTGGCAGTAGCTGATGTAATTTAGACAATAGACTTTAGATTTTAGAGTGAGGACAAACCTGGGTTCCAGTTCTGCCTTTATTCTTAGTGTGACCTTAGGCAAGTTTTGCTTCTCTGACCATCATTTTTCTTCTCTATAACACGACTATGACAATGCTTATCTTGTTCATAATAAAAATTAAATGACTTAGTGTATATAAGGTCTTCAGCAGAAATAAAGCCCTTAAAATAAATGGTAGTTGTTGTTATTATACATGGATATTTCCCTTATACAAATGGTCATGAGTAAGAGTGCTTTGTTTGTTTGGACCTTTGATCATTTTATTTGCAAGATACTTTCTTTGTTATGAACTTAGACAAAACTATTTGTACATTTGGCACCCAAACAACATGCATGGCCCTGAATGTCTTTGTGTCCCCAAGTCCCCATTCTCAGCAACTCTAGGGAACTTCTCTGTTTTGGGGGGATTGAGGACAAAAGGAATCCCATATTTGGTTGCAATTAAGTTAGGGGGAATTTCTGAAGAGAGGAGTGATGAACAGAATTTGAAGGGAAACAAGATATTGAAGGAAAGAATAGAAATGAATTTGTTGGCCAGTGGGTGGGTGGGGGGTTGCTTGAGGAAAGATACGGAGATGAAAATGAGCATATCACTTATGTGAGATAGCAGGCAGCTATTGCTGGGGAGAGCGGAGAGGCTGCGGTGAGAGGTAATGAGAAATGAAGGTGGGATGGGATCCTGGGGGTGTATTATTAGTGGAAAGTGCCGAAGGCCGGGGAAGGCTTGGGGTGTGCATAATAAGTGACACTGGAGCACCAGAGACTGCTGAGCAGGCAAAGGACCTGAAGAAAATGAAGTTAGAGGAAAATCATTAGAGCATCTGTGAGTAGGTGGGATCTGATGAAAAGAGACTGGAGGCAGAGAAACTGGCTCAGAAACCATCACCGCAACTCAGATGTGGGCTGCTGAGGACCCTAGGCTGGGGGGCTCTGTGAGTGGAGAGGAAATGGTAGATAAAAATGACATAATTTCAGTGTTTGGAGGAGGTTGTGTGAAGAAGAGTGAAGAGAGCAATTGAAAATAACTCAAAACGTGAAAACTACAAGGGAATTTGGAGGTTGTAGCGATAAAGTATTTTGAGGGGAGGGTAAGGTGGGAGCATTGGAAGACGAGAAGGGGAATTTTTTAATAGGGTGAAGTTAATAAGACTAATGCATATTTGTATAAAACTTATATTTGAATGACAATCATGAAAAACTAGGACTGGACAATATATTACTGTTTCAAAGAAGAAAAAAATATAGGAAGAAAGAGTATCTGGACCATTCCCCCCAAATTTTAATTGGGGGCAGTCCCCGGCTATATAATGTTTCTGTTCCATTTTGCCTATAGATGTGAAATAGTGTGCAAAAGAGATTTGTGAATTGGTGATGCATTCCTTGGGTCATGATTGTTGCAGTCTTCCCTCTGTAGTGTTAACTTTGAGCCTTGGTGTTTCAGGACTGGGAACAGGAGGAGGAAGTTTGCCATGAGACTTGGTACTTAGTGAGACACCTCCGGGTTCTAACCGCCTCTCTGCAGCTGGCCAATACAAAATGAAGCAAGATTTTTCTGAGGGCTGGAATCTGTCCAGCAGTTGTCTTAGATGCCACTGGATCGTGAGGTGCCATGGCCCAGGGTCTCCAACAACTGACAGGTGATGAGCACTTAGCATGGCCGGCACTGTGTTGGGTCCTTTGCAGACAGTGGTATTTCATTGTCATCACGTAAACGTGGCTCTCTTTGCAGCCGATGAAAATAGTGCAGTCAGTGTTAGAAGTAAATTCCTTTGCTTATAAAAAGCTCCTGTGAATATCTTAGTTTGGAATGCCTTTCTCAACTTGCTCTGTGCATAAGGAGAGGAAAGGCAGTGACCTTTTGAGTTTAATCAGATCACAGAATGCCTGTTATTTTTAACACTTTAAGGTACCTTTAACTGTGAAGTAAAGTGTAAATTAGCAGGAGAAACATGTTTGGTTTCCTAACTAAGAGGGGTAAGTTTCAACAGTTGATATCCGGCTGATTTTTGGTTTTGGCTTTTAAGTGTTCTGTGTTTTCAATTGTGCTGACAAAACTTTTCAAAGTGAGGAATGTATAGTGCATAAAAATGCAAGTCCCATCTGAAAGATTCTTGTCTGATTAATTTCATATAGCGTATATATATTTTGTTTATATATTATTTATTACATATTATGCATCTTATGCTCCTTTTTTGTATTATAGAGAGATATATATGTAGCTATATGATATTTACGTCTTTTCTAAGTTCAATCTTCCAATTTAGTGAATGTTAATGTTTTCTAATATGTTAACTTCTTTTTTACTTAAAATATGGTAAATTGTGATTATTTTACTCCATCAAACAATACTTTCAGATGGTCTGAAGATATAAATTAAATGCATGTGTTATGTTGGTATTTAATTACATGCTTGAGATTTCTATCACTAGTGAAAATATTTTACTCTCTTTAGAAATAAATTTATACTTCATATTTATAGCTTAATAAAATACTATATATTTAGGCATAATGTGTGAAACAAGGGAGTTAATCTGTTTTGAATCTGAATTTGTAAAGAATGCTCTTCCTAAAGAATGAACCCAACAGTATTAAGATATTAATACATGTAGCTGAGAAGAAACTAGTTTAAATGTGAATGAATCAAAGTATTTTAAAAAATGAAGCGCTTCCTGTGTTTGGTCAGCTGTCTGTAGGATTAGGCTGGGACTGGAGCACACAGCTAAGGTGTGGGGAAAAGTCTACGTCTTCAGCCATACTAAATCACCAGAAAGTACATTCCATCTGCTCTGTTCATACATTGGCCACATAGACCAGAAAGTGTTTTTCACATTGCATTCCACAGTTTTCGGAAGCATCTTTCAGTGTAGTAACTTTTTTGAAATTAAGTGTGATTTTGACAGTCTTCACTATAAAGCAGGGTGAGAACTTGTTAGGTGTGAATTGGAAATAGACTTTCCTTTTTCAAATCATTTTATAAGTATTTTCATGTCTGTGTGGAAAGGACAGTGGAGAGGGCTTCTGTAAGGGTCTCAGAGCGTCAGGGGAGCCTATGCCAAGTACAGCGGCAGCCGGCTGTCCCTCCACAAGGCCTTCTCCAGCGCTGACTGCTCTGCTCTCTGGGAGCCTCGCTGAGACTCCCTGAACAGAGAGATGTAGCCACCAGCCCTCTGCTCTGCTCAGGAGGGTTGCTTTCAGCACATACATTTCCAAACCCCTATTCTAAAAATCTTTCTGGTGAGCTTTTTAGAAAAGGTGTTTTTTTTCTTCCTCCCAAATGTGTGAGAATATATAAAATTAAGATTCTGGGCTTGAAAGTCTCACATTTAGGAGCTGAGGAACACAGGAAGGAAGATGACCTTTTATTAGAGTTGAGTCTTTCAAAGTTAGAGGAAGGGTAGCTGGTGGGGAAGTTGAATGCAGAATAAACCTAAGGATTAGGAAAACTGTGGAGCTGGGATTTGATAGTGATGACCCATGGACCTCCCTTCTGAATGGTGATCTCCAAATCTGATCTTAGATATTCATTATTTTAAAGCAGGCATGAAGACATCAGGCCTTGTTCATCAAAAGGAAATTCAGCTTCTGCTATTTAAGACTAGTTTCTTATATTTTTAACATTTTTCACTCTGCACCATGCTCAGACCAGCCCAGTATTTCTTTGTTAATACTTCCATTTACTGAAGCGAGTGGATCAATTCCACCATTGGTTACCTTTTGCATGGAAATTCACCAAAATCAAGCACCAAAGGTATAACTCCTCCCGGACTGATTCTAAATGCTGGCTATCCACATGTGAGGGATGACTGAACATTAATTTCTGACTGCCATATCTAGAAATTCCCCTTCATTTTAGTCTCTTCACACAAATTTCTACTCTTCCCACACAGTGGCTGATCTTGGGGAATTTGAATATAAGTCCTTGGAGGGAACCAGCAATATTCCTTGTCTTCAGAGATGTCTTAGGAATGGAGATCTCTGTTCAACCTGTGGACAACCAAGGAAGCTTGGAAGCTTCCTACACTATGGAAATGAGTTGAGATTTCTGAATGCAAGTGTAAGAGCAGAGTTTTACCCTCTATGCCCATGAGGGATACAGGGGAAAGCAAGACTCACCAATTTTAATTATTTTATTTTATTTTTTTAAAGATTTTATTTATTTATTTGACAGACAGAGATCACAAGTAGACAGAGAGGCAGGTGGGGGGAGGGAAAGCAGGCTTTCTGCTGAGCGGAGAGCCCCATGCGGGGCTCCATCCCAGGATCCTGAAATCAGGACCTGAGCCGAAGGAGAGGCTTAACCCACTGAGCCACCCAGGAGTCCCGAGTCACCAATTTTTATATAAGGATTCTTTTTGACAGCGAGTGACAGAATGCCCAACTTAAACTGATTTAGCTTGGCTATATTTTATTTTATTTTTATTTTTTATTTTTTCAGTGTTCCAAGGTTCATTGTTTATACACCATACCCAGCGCTCCATGCAATATGTGCTCTCCTTAATACCCACCACCAGGCTCACCCAACCCCTTAACCCCCTCCCCTCCAAAACCCTCAGTTTGTTTCTCAGAGTCCACAGTCCCTCATGGTTCATCCCCCCCTCTGATTTCCCCCAACTCCCTTCTCTCCTCAAACTGATTTAAAGGGTATTTGTTAGCACATACAAAGAAAAAGTCTGGGAATCAAGTTTGCTTTGGAAAAGACAGGGCTCAAATGATTTTCACCAGGACAACATTTGTTCTCCTCATTTCTTCATATAGACTTGTAGGCATTGGCTCCATTCAGTGATAGGCTGTGCCTTTATGGTGCAGCATCAGCCTCCCACCTTACCAGGTTCAGGTATGAATTCCACTGTGCGGTCAGTCTTTCAGGCTAAGGTTTGAGGCTAGTCCTGCTGGACCTGATTGACTCAGCTTGAACCGTGTGCTCATAAATAAATCAATCCCTATCACCAGGGGAAGGAGATGATCTGCCTGACCAGGCTGGGATCACGTCCCCAGAAAATGGAAGTGAACCGAGCTCTGCAGCAGCCATGTGGTCTATGAACAAAGGAACGATGAGTACCCATATGAAGACTGGAGTGCTACTAGCCGAGTAGGATGAATGGATTCTAGAGATTTAGAAATCATAGTTGTCTACTCTGACCCTGCAGTACTTTCTTCTGAAAGTATATTTAGGAAGAGATTTAGTATTTTACAAGACCAACGTAGCTGTGTAATGAAAGTTATATAATGAAAACAGCTTCTACCAACTTCCTTCTCATTTGAAACTTAGAAGAGTTTTTAAAAATATACTACACTGTAGAGCTCAACTGTATATTAGATTTACTGATGACAATGCAACCACCAAATGTCATGTACATGATGTACTTGGAACAACTGTTGGGTATGTGTATTTATAACTCTCTTTACAACTAATGTGAAAAGACCAACAGAGATCATTTGAAACTTTTCAAAATACCTCAAGTGACAACACATGGTCTTAACACATTAAAATTGCTATCAAAATTTCAAGAAATGCAGAAAGGACAAGAGAACGCAATGAAAGAAACAAAGGGAAATTACAATAGATGCTGAAATTATACAATTCATCATGTAACAGTCTTGTCTTATTCCAAGAATCCTGTTATTAAAAATGTTTTGCAGGTCTAAAGAATATTGTGCCAGTATTCCTTAATATAAACCTATGGCCAAAAAAAAGAAGTCTTAGATTGTGCTGACATCCTATTTATTCGTTAGATTTTACTACTTCAAATGAAAATCTGCAACTGTCAGTGTTTCATCTTTTTTTCTTCTCAGCTTCTCTGTGTCCTGAATCAGGCTTCTGTCTCCCCTGTGAATGAGATTTGTTTTGTAAACAACTGACATAGCATTGTTGACAGCTCAGACAGATCTTAGAGATTCAGAGGGAAGAAAATTGGCAAAATCTACAAGGGCCCAAAATGTGCATTATATTTCATGGTGATGTTTTATATTAAATTTTGCTCTTTATTTGGTCACCTTAAGTACAATACACACACACATTATATTTGATAGAGCAGCATTGGGTATTTGAATAATCAGGATATATACTTTCTACACAGTGTTACTAGGTAGATTATTTGCATAGAATTAAGCTACTTTAGTCAAATATTAGTTTTCTTTTTTATCCCATAGAATCACTGTGCTATTGAACATAACCAACCTAATTGGCCAGTTATTTTGGTGTCATCTAGAAACATCATGCCCTTTTCCATGAAATAATTTGGGTTTGATAATTTCAACATTTGAAGAGCTATGTCCCTGATTTACAGCTTTTTTGTTAGGGGTAGCTGCCCAAAATAAAATTTCAGTGACAGAGATGGCACTATAAGCCAAGAGGCACAAGGGCATTTCGTATCTCCAACTGTACTTTAAGGTACAAGGGAGATGGGAAAGCACTTCTGGGGAAAAATTCAAGTAAGTATTAGCATATGGCAACTATTTTTTTTAATGAGAGAACAAACAACATCTTCTACAATGAAGACTGTAGTTAATATAGCATGCTGTTTGTTTCCCCAGTTGGTCCAGGAAAGTCTATGTGCTTATCTACACTTACTTGTAGAACTAGCATCAGAATCACTAACAAGTATCTATTGAGTATCAGCTATGTAAAAAACATCTATTATAGGCCAGAGTATCAGAAAGTAACAGAAATATTTCTATTCTTGTGGGCCTTTAAGAGAAGTTGGGAAGTAGGAAATACAAATAAAGCATAAATATTAATACGAAGATCGAAGATCAATACATGTTTTTTTAAAGGACCAGATAGTAAATATTTTAGACTTTGTGGGGCATGTGGTCTCTGTTGCAACTATTCAACTCTGTTGTAGCATTAAAAGCTGCTATGTAAATGAATGAGTGTGACTGTGTTCCAATAAAACTTTATGGACACTGGAATTTGAGGTTCGTATGGTGTTCATGTAGCATGACATACTTTGCTTCATTTGATTTTTGTCCAACAATTTAAAAATGTAAAACCCATTCTTAGCTTGCATACTATACAAAAACAGAATGGGCCAGATTTGGTCTGTGGGGCCTAATTTGTTGATACATGGCATAGATAGTAAGTACTCTAGCTTACTGGAGTATGAGTATGTAATATATTCATTGTTGATGTTTCTCCTCTTAGAGTTAAGTTAAATACCCAAGGCTATACGCTTGATGTTAAAACAACAGGTTCAGTCTCTGGTGTTTCGCAATTAACTAACTGGTTATTTGTTTCTAGTGGAGGCTTGCCTGGTGAGGGCTGGAGCTCAGATATATTTGTTTATGCTATTGGGTAACCATTTAGTCTGCCTAGGCCTATGGACCCTATATAAGAAAGTGGTGAGAGAAAATTGAAAAGGTGAATGTGAACCAGACACCTTTGAATGCTGGCTGAGTGGGCCGTGTTTCAGGAAACAGGTGCTGTGGAGATTTTTAAGTCAGGGAATAATCTGATCAGAATTATGCCTTTGATGGTTTAGAGTTTAGCCCAGAGAGATGAAAGGAAAGAAGGATAAGAGAACTAAGATTATTGAAAACCTATTATATGTCAGAAACTTTCTACATGTTAAATAATTTCGCCATTTAGTGGAATGAAGGGGAGAGCCAGTTTTTACAGTGTTGTAAGAATGAGAAGAGAAGGGAAAGGTGCTAGAAAATTCTATGCTCTTTTGTTTCAGATTGTGCAAAATAAAGGAAAGAATCAAAAGAGAACTCTAAGTTTTTTCTTTTCTTTCCTTTTTTTTTTAAGGATTTTATTTGTTAGATTGCTTCTCGGCCTTTTGGCTAAGATCCACTATAGATTTTATTTGTTAGAGCGAATGAGTGGGATGGGAGAGAGGCAGAGGAAGAAGGATAGGTAGAGGAAGAAGCAGACTCCCCATTGGCAGGCTTGAACCCAGGACCCTGAGATCATGGCCTGAGCCAAAGTCAGACACTTAACCAACTGAGCCACCCAGGCACCCCAGAACTCTATGTTTTTAAGCTCAGGTGACTGAAAGAATGGTAATAAGAATTTAAGAGGTGGTAGCCTTGGGAAAGAAGTTTGGGTTGAGAAACATGTACATAGTGAAGTAAATTAGCATGGGCCACCAGACTCAAGTTCTGAAAGATTCAGCTGAAAATTCATTGCTTTCTTAGTAAACACTGTCTACAGATGATTTTAAAAACTGTTACTATATGGCTTAAATTACTAACAGTTGTCGTTGTCACTTCATTGACAACAATGAGTATGGGAAGGATTGGTTACATTTTGTGGGTCAGTGAAAATGTTTGAATAGCTAAAAAATTTTTAAGAAAACTTTCCATGTATTCATGGAAAATGAATACATACACATACATGAAGAACTTGTCATCCTGAATTTAGTAGTTTCAGAAATTGGGTGTATTACAAGCATAATTGTTTCAGTTCAGATTTAAATATGTCAAAATCCATATGTTTAACACCTTCCTTTGTTTAACATATGCCTCAAACATATTCTGCTTTTTATTCCCCTAACATTTGGCTTATGAATAGTAAAACAAAGAAGTTAGGAATTTGATTCACAGATGCCTTCACTGCTTTAGTCTGCTCACTTGTGGCACCTATTCTTTCTCAGAGTAGAAAATCTTTAAAAGAACAGTTTCTTTATGTTTTTGACTCAAATGGAACATTCTCTGGAAGTTCCTTGAGTGATTACATAGATATTCTCCCTGCCCTACCAGTCTTTCTTTTGATTGGCTCCATTACTCCGTCAGCTCTGATTATTAATATGATGACATATTCACATTTTCTAATTTAGAGAATTAGTAACAATTTCTTATGATGCTCTTCTTCAGGAATTTACATTATTGGTGTCCATGGATGCTGAGGGAGACTGGTCTGGAGCCACAATTCCTGATATTTTAATATTTCCAAAATATGGGAGAACGCATACTCCTCTCCCAAGGAGGCCAAATGCACTTAGAATTAAGAATGAAGCTTACCCCCACTCTGTTTAGCTGTGTAAAACCAAGGAGGCGATTTCATGCATGTTCCTTTCTTTCTTTTCCCCTTTTCTTTATTTTCTGTCTTCTTTTCTTTTTTCCACTGAAGTGCTCATTCCAGCCAGGGTTAGGTGAGGAAAACAGAAGCTACTTTAAATATTCCAAGTAGGAAGAGGTTATTTATTTATTTATTTATTTATTTTATTTGACACAGAGAGACACAGCGAGAGAGGAAACACCAGCTGGGGGAGTAGGAGAGGAAGAATCAGGCTTCCCGCTGAGCAGGGAGCCCTATGTGGGCTGGAACCCAGGACCCGGGGTCACGACCTGAGCCGAAGGCAGACCCCCAACGACTGAGCCACCCGGGTGCACCTCTAGTACGAAGAGTTTTAATGCAGGAAAATAGAAGCTTTCATAATTGTTGGATAGGCTGGGGACACAAAAGTCAGAGAAGCCACTACTTGTGTTTACACCAAAGCAGAGGATTCTCAAGCAGCTTCTTCCGCAGCTGCCAGAATAACGGTTTCTTCTTTTTAGTTTGCCAGGACATGCGGATCCTTCTTCCTGCAGACACTAGCCTAGAATAATATGGGGAAAGGAATTCTGGGAAATGTATTCTCTCCACAGTGCCTCCCCCCACCCCCACCCAGCAGAGGATAATACAGATGGGAATGATAATGACACCAAGGTCGCAACATTCTAATATATTTGCTGAGCCTCTCTCAGGCCAAATGATGGTGAATGTGATGCTTTCTCCCATCCAAGTACCAACCAGGCCCGGCCCTGCTTATTAGCTTCCGAGATCAGCCGAGATCGGGCGCGTTCAGGGTGGTATGGCTGGAGACGAATGTGATGCTTTCTACCCTCAAGATGCTCACAGTCTGGTTAAGTTGACCACATTATATGGGACTTTTCTAAGGTGGTAAATTTCGCTGAGCTAGTAGTACTCCAGGCCAAATCATTGCCATAGAGCCATGTTACAACATGGATTATTAATGAGCAGGGTTGGTTCAATCATCGCTCATATCAACTCTCCAGATCTTATCAGCTACTTACAGTGGAAGCTTGACACACAAATGATGACCAGAACTCTAAACACTGTATGGCAATATAAGTAGTGTAATGATACTAAATTTTCAAGGTGTTTTAAAAAATATTAATATGATTATTAAATCCCTTTCAGATAATGATTTGAAAATAAGTTAATTTTCAATTACAATATCCCCTTTGATTGGGTCAAAACTCCCATTGATAAGTAGGGTGAAATATTCAATGAACACATCTTCATAAAACTTCAGAGCAGCTTTGTTCCCATTAGCACCATATACCGTTACATTACAAAAAAGCTTTCAAGTAGGATTTAATGCCTAGAGATTACTTAGAATTCAGTGAATTTGGTAAGTGTCCAGTGTTAGTCCTGTCAGGTATAGACTACCTTGACATAGAAGCATAGGATATGTTGAAAGATGGGCAACCCCTACAGTGGGAAATTAGCTGTGTAAATTTAAGTTAGTCATTTCATAAAATTGTATGTTGTCTCTTTCAGACTTCGTTTTTTCAACAAGACCTTACTGAATCATAGTGGGGAAAGAATTCGGTAGTGGAAAGTTATATTTTTAAATGTTGTGCTTATGGTGGTAGTAAATGAGCACACTTATGCCCAACAGTCCTCAATGGTCCCCTTTGCTCATGTGTAGGATGACACCTTAGCCCTACATCATGGCCCTAAACCCGGCCTCTTCAACCTCAGATCAGATCAGCCTTCTTTTCCCAGTCCTTCTTTAAATTCGTCATCTCATAGCTAGGTGTTTTTGTAAATGATGTTTGCTCACATTGAAACATTCTTCCTTTTTCTTCTCCATCTACCTTGGCACCCCAAATTTCTGTTCATTTTTAGTACTCTGAGCACTGCCAAGTGTTGTCTCCTCTGTGTTTCCACGGGACTCAGCGCTCATCTCTGTTTCTCCACTTAAATCTTTATTTTACTGATTTGATTGCTTTGAAGTTTTCTGTACCAGAGGAAAAGCTCCTCAAAGGCAGGGACTATTCTTATGCAACATGGCATCCTGAGAGCTGGCCAGAACTCCCAACACACAGGAAATGCTCATTAACCGATAAATGAATGAATGAACAAAGCTTGGGAGTGGGCAACTTCTAACCACAATGATAAAATGAATAAAACAACCAGCCTTATCTTTATCCCTCATTTAATTATAATTATAATAGAATTAGAATCTTTTAAAATTATAATTCTACAAAAAGGATGGGAGTTATAGGTCTTTCATAATGTTTTGCCCAGTACTTCATGTTCTGCTGGGGTCCTCGGTACATTCAGCAATGCATATAATCATGAACTAAGCTGGCCAGCATACGCATTCTTTCCTTCCAATTAATTTACTCTCCTTAGTTTACCTTGCAAATCTAGCTGCTAGGAGAAGCTCTGATGGTTATGGGGTTAAAGAGGAAACAGTCATAATTTTTATTTAGTGTTTTTCATATAAATGCACCTCATTATCTGCTGTACCTCATTATATATGATCTTTTTTATGACCATTTAGTTCTCCTTAGCGGTCCTGTTTTTATTCTGTTATGCTTGCTGTCTAAACTCTCAACTTTATGACTCCATTACCCCAGCTCACTGCTGCCTGCTGTCCCACTCCCACTGCTGAGGTGGATAATGTAGCTTTGCTGTTGCCAGGCCAGCATTTCTAATAAATTCCTCACATACAGATAGGCAGCAGCGTGGGGCACAGCGGCTCAGTGTAATGCTTTCCTATCACATCACTAGACTCTCATTAGATACTTGTGAGAGAAATTACCACTGAGGCTTCTTCAGGCACAATAGTATTAATGAAGTTAGGAAATGACTCCCACAGATGTTTGACACTCAATCAATCCTACTTAATTTAATTACACTCCTGAATGAAAGACAAAAGAGATGCTCTTGTAGTCCAACCCTTGCTTTTTATTTTCTCTTATGTCTTTTTTCCCTTCTGACTGCCTTAATCCTTGCTGAGAAATGTCAATGTAATTAACTTAAATTATAATTATTTAAAAGTGGACTTTGTTGTAATACTTAATACATTTACCACTTCTCTTCCCCAACCAAACTGCAAGTACATGAGAGCTCTACTATGTTAATAGAGTGGTGGAGTGGGAAGAAATTGGCTCTCATAACCTTGACAGTTCATCCACTTCTTATAACTCCATAATTAAGGATACTGATGACACTGGTGCTTACAACTTTGTCTTCAAATTTTGTTCAGTAAGATATTTTCAAGGGCTTATTCTTTGGAGTTAAGTAGATTCTGAGAAAATTTCTTTTTAGCAGTCTTAAACTGGTCGAATAAACTTACAAAGTTCCAAAATTAACATAACTGCTACTATACTGTGCTTTATTTGTTACAAAGTACATTCACATATATGAGCTCCTTTAATCCCCACAATGACTTGGTGGGATGGGTTTAATGTCACTTTAGGGTTGAAGGCCTTAAGACAAAGAGTGGCTAAGTGATTCTCTTGTCCAAGATTTGACAGGCAGTAAACCGTGTTTCTAAGACTTGAACTTTCACTCGTTCATCTCTCCATTCGACTAATAAATAATGATTGTCACTAAACCTTTGTCAGGCACGGTTCCTGGCACTGAAGAAACTGCCAGGTAAGTAGCTGCTACAGAACCACGTGATACAGTTGGATAGAGCTGTGCAGTAGAGATGGGGACCGATAGGAAGGAACTCACTAGTGCATGATGATGGGGGTAATGGAAGGAGCCGAAGGATTCTAAGGAGTCTGGAATATGTATTGAAGTAAGTGGGGATCATTGAAGGAGTTTTTTGCCTCCTGAGTATGTGATCAGTTTGAATTTTAGAAAGAGTCAATCTCATTTAAATATGGGTCACATCAAGAATGCCTCACAGGGTGGCTGCTGCTGCCTTAAACAAGGTAGTAAACACAGGAAGAGAAGCAGGAGTGGGAGGGGCACTTATAATTTTCACTGTGAATGTAGTTTTCTTGCAGGTAGATGTATCGATGTGCAGCTTAGTAGGACCACCTGAGCTGGAGTCCTGGTTTGGGAGCTATCACTGTAGACACAGGGATTAATTAAGAATGTATGGGGATGCCTGGGTGGCTCAGTTGGTTAAGCGGCTGCCTTCGGCTCAGGTCATGATCCCAGCGTCCTGGGATCGAGTCCCGCATCGGGCTTCTTGCTTGGCAGGGAGCCTGCTTTTCCCTCTGCCTCTGCCTGCCACTCTGTCTTCCTGTGCTCGCTCGCTCTCTATCCCTCTCTTTAAAAAAAAAGAAAAAAAGAATGTATGGAGTGGGAAACAAAGAGGCCTAAAGTTAGGATCAAGCACTGGGGGTTACAACAGTTCATGGCCCTGACCCTTGAGAGGAGATGTGTCATGCAGATTACCTCTCCACACACTGACCCTAGGCCCTTGGGGGAAGTAGAGGATAAGGTGGAAAGGGCCTTGGTGGCTTCAAAACACTGAGATCTTGTTCTTGCTCAACTAATAATTTCCCTGTGAAACTTAGAGGAAGGGACCCCATCCCTGTCTCTGGAGGTGAAGGGCTAGAGCAGGTTCCTTTCTGAATCTTTCCACCTCCAATATTCTGTCTGACAAAGTCCCAGTGACTGAAGCATTAAGATGAAAGGTAAAGACTAAAATGGAGATGAGCACAGTGAATCCTCTGCATTTAGATCAGAACCAGCTCTTCTCTGGATGAGGAAGGTTTATATGGACCAGTTTTCTTACCCATAACCTAGAGCCTCAGGCATTTTCTGAGAATAATATGTGTGGGAACTGCTCATTACCTTCCCCCTCTACCTCATTTAATACTCCTTCCTGGATTGGTTCTTTTTTTTAAACCAATTTTTAAGAGTTTATTTATTTATTTATCTGATAGACATAGATCACAAGTAGGTAGAGAGGCAGGTGGAGAGAGAGGGGGAAGCAGGCTCCCTGCTGAGCAGAGAGCCTGATGTGGGGCTCGATCCCAGGACCCTGGGATCATGACCTGAGCCGAAGGCAGAGGCTTTAACCACTGAGCCACCCAGGTGCCCCGGATTGGTTCTCTTTTTCAGTTTGTTAGTAAAGTGGCAGAAACAACCAACAATTAACCCTTATGAAATGATCAAGTATATGTAAATATTATATGTACATATCTCTATCTATCTACTTATCACTAAATTTATATCTGTATCTAGATCTAGATTTAGATATGTAGAGGACCATCACTTATTGAGCACTTACTGTATATTCCAGTATACCTACAATATACCTATAGTAGCTAATTTATTCCTCAGAATAACCACATGAGTTAGGAATTATTTAATCCAAATTTAAAATCAAGTTTGAAGAAGTTCAGTAGCTTTCCAAATATAGCAATATGGAATAAGCAGGATAAAAATCGAGTTCTGACTCCAAAAATCTGTGCTCTTCACCATTATATTGTATTGCCTTTAATATCGTTATATTAATAGTAACTTGTGCTTTAGGATAATAAATTCAAGGAAAGCCTATTACTGAGTATCTGACTTTTATGGAAAATGGCAGTAATAGAAGCAACATCCATATAGCTTATCTGAAGATTTTTGACTTTCTGCTAAAAAGTTTATATAGTCTTTTATATGATGCCATATTTCTTCTTTTTATCTTTTACATTGCTAGGGATCTGTGATTTTGATCTGAAATTTTTCTCAGGGTTTGTCATATATTTATAATATTTGTTTGTAATTCTTTGAAAATTGTATAGCATGGCTGATCTAACCATTTCCCTTCCTAATCTGAAGCTACTGTGTGTTTCTTGTCCTATATTTTGTCTCCATGTGTGAAGAGACAAAAGACTCAATGTGGGACTATTTTTGCTTCAAAGATTCCATTACAGAGCTGTGACTTGCTTTGTGTGAGGCATAGATTCCCCTAAAAAAATTTACATGAAAACTGGGGTGCCAGATAAGATACGGGATGCCTAGTTAAATTTTAATTTAACTTGCCCAGGGGCTTGTAGAATTTAGGATTCCTTCTACACCTTGTAGAAGGCAAGATAGGTTTAGGACATGAACTTGGGCTGTCCTTCAGCCTAACCAGAACTGTTAACCATTTCTTTTCAATGACAAGTCTCACATCACTCCAGAGTTTTAGTTTCTGATTCTTCCCTTGCTCCTCTTCCCAGCCTGGGTTTTGCTTTGGAGTGGGTATGTGACTTCTCTTCCCACCTTTGTCTCTAATCTCCCACTGATACTCATTTTCTCTTCTGTCCTGGAGAGAATTCACCTTTTTCCTTCCAGGATGCTCTTCTCCCTTTCCCCTTCCTTGTCATCTAATGGACAAATGGCTGTAGAAGGAGTGTTAAAGATACATGGGCTCAGTATTTTAAATATAATTTCTGTTATAAAGCTAAGCTGATAAGCCTGACAAGGCCTATGCTGAAAGTTTTAGAAGCATCATCTAATTTGAGACGTAAATTAAAAATGGAGAAGTAATGAAAGAATGCAGGCTTTAAAGCCACACTACTTGGCCATTCCCCCTACTCGTTATATGGCTTTGGGCAGATCACTTAATTTACTGTACCTCAGTTTTCTCATCTGCAAAATGGGACTAATAGTATTTTTCATAGAGGGGTTTTATAAAATTTGAGTGAGGTAATGTACCAAAAGCTGTCTGGCACACTGCAAAGCTCTATAAGAGTTGATTATTATTGTAGTTTAAGTCTCAAAAATATTCTACGAGTTATTTATCATTATTTTTTTCCCATTACTAAGAGATGAGAAAGCTGAGGCTTAAATAGTGCTGCTTACTCACTCAAAGTTGTATATCTAGTAAGTAGTAGAACAGAGCCTGTGTGCTGAATTACCAAGTTATCTTGTGAGGTTGTGATGGAAGTGATGAGTTAGTCACCACTCTTCAGAACCTCACAACTTACCCAGGATTGGCTGAGTGGGTGGCCTCATGGTAATTAATGGCCTCATGGTATTTTATCGTAGTCATTTGTTTGCATGCCTGTTTTCTCTACAACACTGTGAACTCTGGAGGGTCCAGACTACTGTCTTCCTCAGCTTGGTATTCCCAGCTTCTAGCAGATGCTTGTTGAATTGAATTATCTTCAGATTTGTTTCTTTGAAGTTACTTTTTAAATTTCCTGGTATTACCTAACTTCAAATACTGTTAGCTCCATGATGTCTGGGTACAACCCTCTTGTTAATTCCGCCTTCCAACTTCCTCTGGGGTAGTGCAAAGGAGCGTAGAGCTGGAGGTTATTTGTATGGACTCACTGAACCTTGAAGATGCTGCCTGAGATCTGCAGACAAAGTGCAAGATACAAACCTGGTTCAGTGATTTGCAAACTCTCTAGTCTTTGGCAAGTCTCTTAATTGGTCTTATTTTCCTTTCCCATAAGGTAAAGATGATAGTATCTTTGTTACAGGGCTTTAAATTAACTAAACAAGTATTTAGTAGATCCAGTTATGTGTCAGGCACTGTAATGGCACATGGACTTGAGTATCCATCTCTTAGAGAATTTCCTGGGGAACTCCAAATGCTTTTTCTGCCAACCAGTACCTATTGGGAAGATAGCATTAAAAAGTAGCCTTTTCCTCTGAGGAGAGGTGGACATCTTGGGACAGTGAGCTTTCGATTGGTAGGGACCAATGAAGCCATTTATGTCACCATAAATTGCTTTAGTAAACCGCTGTCTTTCTCTATCACCACAGTTACATTGTGAAAAAATCCAAAAGTTTAGATGGAAGATTTTGAATGGTATCCTATGAGTAATGGAAAGGCTTTGTAGAGTATTAAGCCCACATTTACCTTTGACCCCTCAGCTGAAAAATGGTGAGTGGAAAAGATTTCATGCAAGGTACTGTAGTTCCCTTGTGAGAGTTTATAGTGATTTGGACTAAGGTGATGGCAGTGGGATGGAGAGGAAAGGGTGAGCAATAGGAAGATAGGCAGACCTAGTTATTGAAACAGACAACACAGCAGGAAGAGCAAGTTGACTGGGAAGATCATGAGTTAATTGTTTGAATAGAATCAGTTTTATGTGTCTGGGATGCCTGGAAGTGGAGATGTTAAAGAAGTAGGATTTAAGTGGATTAACTCTATAATGTTCCAGGTTGCTATAGAGCAAAGAGTATTTTATGGACAGCTTTATGAACTGGATAAAGCTTAAGAAAAACCAGGTAAATGCAGGGGGGCTGGAGCCCCATAGGTTGCTGATTACAGTCATTCCATTGCTCTTGTTTGGGCATATGGGCAGCCGTGGCCCCAGGTTCATGCCTGATTGCTCAGAGGGACCACTAGACTGGGAGTGGGCCTAACCAGCTGTTTTTTTCCAACCTCAAAATTCAGGACAACAGATGAGTATTTCAACTTGGGTAATCCAGATCCCAGTAACAAAAGAGCCTAAGTCTAGAAAGAAATAAGCCATTCTATTTTAATTATCTTAATATAATTAATATTTAGTCACATTGTGTCACAACCATAATTATATGGCATAACTCTTTCTTACCAGTCTTTCGAAAGGGATTTCATTGTCTGCCCCCTTTCATTGCTATGTGTATTGTCCAACTCCTGTATTTAATAGAGGAACATTTTATATGGAACACTCTACTCTGGTCCTTATGTATTTCATTAGTATTACATATTCTGGCCATTCCTAATCTTTCCATTTGTAGGAAGTGACTAATTTGAGAAGGCAAAATGTGCAATCAAAGTTTTAAAAAAATGGTGATAATTATATCTCTTGTGTAGGAGTAAAGCACTATCCTGAAAATTGAGTGAAATTACACAGCAGTATCAGGAACAAATCTGTCCTATTTATAAATTAAAAGTTGATTGGTAGATCTTTAGCACCTGCATTGAATAATAATAAGTAAGGCCTAGTGTCTGAGTACTGGGTCATTATTTTATTACCACATTTACTGGCACAAGCCGGCCTACTCTTAAAAGTACATTTGTGAGTTGCCTCTTTGTTTTGTTGACTGTCTCCTTTGCTGTGCAGAAGCTTTTGATCTTGATGAAGTCCCAAAAGTTCATTTTTGCTTTTGTTTCCTTTGCCTTTGGTGACATATCTTGAAAGAAGTTGCTGTGGTTGATATCAAAGAGGTTACTGCCTATGTTCTCCTCTAGGATTCTGATGGATTCCTGTCTCACATTGAG
>PISX010026679.1:0-24117 GCA_004024625.1 Mellivora capensis | reverse complement strand
ACTGAGGGTTGCTGGGGGGAGGTTGTCGGGAAAGGTGGGTGGGGTAATGGACATTGGGGAGGGTATGTGCTATGGTTAGTGCGGTGAAGTGTGTAAACCTGGCAATTCACAGACATGTACCCCTGGGGATAAAAAATTATTTATAAAAAAATAAAAATTAAAAAAAAAGATAGATAAACCATTGGCCAAACTAATAAAAAAGAAAAGAGAGAAGACCCAAATTAATAAAATTATGAATGATAAGTGAGAGATCATGACTAACACCAAGGAAATAGAAGCAATCATCAGAAAATATTATCAGCAGTTATATGTCAATAAGTTAAGCAACTAGATGAAATGGATGCTTTCCTGGAAAACTATAAACTTCCAAAACTGAATCAGGAAGAATGAACAACCTGACTAGTAACGAGATTGAAGCAGTGATCAAAAACTTCCCCAAAAAACAAGAGCCCAGGACTTGATGTATTCCCTTGGGGATACTGCCAAACTTTCAAAGAAGAAATAACACCTATTCTCCTGAAGCTGTTTCAAAAAATTGAAGCAGAAGAGAAATTTCCAGACTCTTTTTATGAAGCCAGAATTACCGTGATCCCCAACCGAGGCAAAGACTCCACCAAAAAGGAGAATTTCAGACCAATATCAGAGATAGTGAACTTATCATATGGTTTCGCTTATTTGTGGAGCATAAGAAATACCATGGAGGATATGGGGAGATGGAAAAAGAAGGGAGTTTGGGGAAATTGGAGGGGGAGACGAACCATGAGATACTGTGGCCTCTGAAAAACAATCTGAGGGTTTTGGAGGGGCAGGGGCTGGGAGGTTGGGTGAGCCTCGTGGTGGGTATTATGGATGGCACGTACTGCATGGGGTAGTGGGTGTGGTGCATAAACAATGAATTCTGGAACACTGGAAAGAAATTTAAAAAAATAAATAAAATTCAAAAAAGACAAATTCTCTGAATTGGGTAAGATAAAAGGGGGCAGGAAAAGTATGCTACGATATGTTTCTAGTAAAACAAAGTTAATCCTATTCCATCTACCATATATATTATGAAGTTAAGAAAATGACTTCTAGAATGCCAAAATTTTCTAACTTTTCTTAGATGTTTGGGTAAACAAATAAAAATAATTAGAGTTTAAATGGACTTTGAAAATAGGTATAGGGAAAAAATAAGTATAGGTAGAGTGGAGCCTGGTTGGCTCAGTCTGTTAAGTATCTGTTTTCAGCTCAGGTCATGATCCCAGGATTCTGGGATCAAGCCTTGCATCAGGTACCCCGTTCAGCAGGGAGCCTGCTTCTCTCTTTCCTACTCTCCCTGCTTGTGGTCTCTCTCACTCTCTTTCTCTCTCTCTGTTGAATAAGTGAAATCTTAAAAAATAGGTAGAATTTTAAAAAATTAAAAATAAATAGGGTGTAGGGAGAGGGTAGTTGGGTTATGGACATAGGGGAGGGTATGTACTATGGTGAATTCTGTGAAATGTTTAAGCCTGATGATTCACAGACTTGTACCCCTGTTACAAATAATACATTATATGTTAATAAAAATAATAAAAAATAACAAAATAAACAAATATAAACAAAAGAAAATGTAGAATTTTTTTCAACTATACTTCAATAAGAATAAAAATTTAAAATGAATAGGTAGAATTTCAATTTTGATGAAGTAAAATTTTATATGTTGATTGCCAAATTCATATTTCACATTTTTTTTATCTTAAGTTGATCATGGCAGTGATATTGTAGTGAAAAGTGATACCTTTAAGACCCAAGAATCAAGGCTGACTATATGTATTTGGAATCAGATGTTTTAATTCAGAAAATGACTTGTCTTTCACAAAGAGACAATTATAACATGATTATGATAGGTGGAAATAAAATTTAATTGAACATGGTTTTGTCTTCTCAGGTATTAATGTTTTATCTGTAAAAATTTAATAGCATACAGTTCTCTAAAATATTCATTATCTATTCTGTGAGTATACTAGACTATGACACCTTTTAATCATGTAGTCTTTATTTTTTTAAGTATTTCAGAGGTCTAGTACACATTAGTGTATTTTTTTTATTCTATTCAGTTATTAAATTTTCTGGTCATACTTATTCACTTAGTAGTATGAATGTGTAGCATTGGCCAATAAGCAAATTATTTAATATATGATAATTATTTGTTTTGAGTTATACTTCTTAAATTTCAATAACGTGATATGTATTTTCAGACATATTTTCTAATTTTATTTTACTAGCCCTGGCATGCCATTAAGTAATGTAGGTATTTGTAAACATATGTTAATTTAGCAGGGTGGCTGTGCTATCAACACACATTATTGGTGTAATACACCAATACACATTAATTGGTGTAATTGGCTACATGATGCTTCTATAATCTCATGGATATCTTTAGGAATAATTAAATATTAGGGGGAATATAATTCCTTTATTCAAACGAGAATGACATCATTTTTTTTCATTTTTAAGTGATTTTGCTTCCTCACTCACATTTATCTTTAAATATTTAGGAACTAAAGAAACCTGAACATTAGCTTTTGAGTAGACATTATATAAATAGAAGAAAGTATATTTTCTCAACTTAACTTGTATACTTTCAATTTTTAAATATAAAGGGCAAGACAATGATAATCTACAACTTTATGATCTTCCACGTTTCCTTCCATAAGAAAACATTTTTTTTTTTAATTTACAGAATGTCAAATTGATAGACTAATAATGAAATGAAAGTGAAAGACTTTTTTGGGGGGTGAACTAGATAACTCTTTTTTTTTATTGTTTTAAGTTAGTCACCATAAAATATAGTTTTTATTTCCTATATATTTCATTATTTTTTGATGCACTGTTTGCAAATTCACTGTTTTTGTATGATACCCCGTGATCCATGCAATACATGCCCTCCTTAATACCCAACATCAGACTCACACAAAGCCCCACCTCCTCCCCTCTAAAATCCTCAGTTTGTTTCTTGGAGTCCACAGTCTCTCATGGGTCATTTCCCCCTCCAAATTATCCCAACTCCCTTCTCCTTGCCATCTCCCCATGTCCTCCATTTCTTATGCTCCACAAATAAGCGAAAACATATGATAATTCACTCTCTCTGCTTAACTTATTTCACTCAGCATAATCTCCTCCCTCTCATCCATGTTGATGCAAAAGTTGGGTTTTCATCCTTTCTGATGGGTGAGTAATATTCCTTTGTATATATGAACCACATCTTCTTTATCCATTCATCTGTTGTAGGGCATCTTTGCTATTTCCATGGTTTGGCTATTGTGGACATTGCTTCTATGAACATTGGGGCATAGATGGCCCTTCTTTTCACTACATCTGTATCTTTGGGGCAAATACCCAGTAGTGCAATTGCAGGATCAGAGGGTAGCTCTATTTTTAATTTCTTAAGGAATCTCCACATTGTTTTCCAAAGTGACTACACCACCTTGCATTCCCACCAACAGTGTAAGAGGGTGCCTCTTTCTCCATATCCTCTCCAACACCTGTTGTTTCCTGTCTTGTTAATTTTGGACACTCTAACTGGTGTGAGGTGGTATCTCAAGGTGGTTTTGAGTTGAATTTCCCTGGTAGCTAATGATCATGAACATTTTTTTTTTTCTGCTAGCCATTGCATGTCTTCATTGGAGAAGTGTCTGTTCATGGCTTCTGCCCATTTTTTTTTTTCACATGATTATCTGTTTCTTGAGTGTTGAGTTTGTGAAATTCTTTTTAGAATTGGATATCAGCCCTTTGTCTACAGTGTCATTTGCAAATGTCTTCTCCCATTCTGTGGTTTGCCTCTTTGTTCTGTTGACTGTTTCCTTGCTCTGCAGAAGGTTTTTATCTTGAAGAAGTACCAAAATTTAATTTTTTGCTTTTGTTTCCTTTGCCTTTGGAGATGCGTCTTGAAAGAATTTGCTTTGGCCGATGTCAAAGAGGTGACTGCCTATGTTCTCCTCTAGGATTTTGATGGATTCCTGTCTCAAATTAAGGTCTTTCTTCCATTTCAAGTTTATCTTTGTGTATGGTGTAAGAGAATGATTCAATTCCATCCTTCTATACATAGCTGTCCCAGTATCATTAATTGAAAAGACTGTCTTTTTTCCACTGGATATTTTTTCTTGCTTTGTCAAAGATTGACTATAGCATTCAGGGTCCACAGCTGGGCTCTCTACTCTTTTCCATTGGTCTATGTGTCTGTATTTGTGCCAATACTATGCTGTCTTGGTGATCATGGCTTTGTAATAAAGCTTGAAATCTGGCAACGTGATACCCCAGCTTTGTTTTTCTTTTTCGGCATTTCCTTAGTGATTCAAGGTCTTTTCTCTTTCCATACAAATTTTAGGATTGTTTGTTCCAGCACTTTGGAAAAAGCTGCTGGTATTTTGATTGGGATGACATCACAAGTATAGATTGCTCTGGGCAGCATAGACATTTTAGCAGTGTTTAGTTTTCTGACCCATGAACACTGAATACTTTTCCATCTTTTTGTGTCTTCCTCAATTTCTTTCATGAGTGTTCTGTAGTTCCTCGAGTATAGATCATTTACCTCTTTGGTTAGGTTTATTCCAAGGTATCTTATGGTTTTTGGTGCTATTGTAAATGAAATCTGTTCTCTAATTGCCTTTTATACAGTTTCATTCCTAGAGTATAAAAAAGCAAACAATTTTTGTGCATTGATTTTGTATCCTGCCACATTATTGAATTGCTGAATGCGTTCTAGTACTTTGGGGGTGGAGTCTTTTGGGATCTCCACATAAAGTATCATGTCATCTGTAAAGAGAGAGAGTTTTATTTCTTTGCAAATTTGAATATATTTTATTTCTTTTTGTGGTCTGATTGCTGTTGCTAGGATATCTAGTACTATGTTGAACAACAGTGGCGAGAGTGGGCCAACTTGTTGTGTTCCTGACCTCAATGGGAAAGCTCTCAGGTTTTCCCTATTGAGAATGATATTTATTGTGGGTTTTTCATAGATGGATTTTATGGCCCTCTATCCCTATACTTTGAAGCGTTTTAATCAGGAACAGATGCTGGATTTTGTCAAATGCTTTTTCTAGATCAATTGAGAGGACTATGTGGTTCTTTTCTCTTCTCTTATAGATTTGTTCTATCACATTGATTGATTTCTGAATGTTGAAACACCCTTGCATCCCAGGGATTAATCCCACCTGGTCTTGTTGGGTAATTTTATTAATGTACTGTTGCATTCTATTAGCTAGGATCTTGTTTAGAATCTTGGCACTCATATTCATCAGGCATATTGGTCTGAAATCTCATTTTTGAAGGGTTCTTTGCCTAGTTTGGGGATCAAGGTAATTCTGGCTTCATAGAAAGAATCTGGAAGTTTTTCTTCTGTTTCTATATTTTGAAACTGCTTTACGAGAATACGTATTATTTATTTGAATGCTTGTTATAATTCCCTAGGGAATCTGGTATGACTCTTGTTTTTTCAGAGCCTTGGTGGTCACTGCTTCTATCTCGTTACTAGATATTGGTCTATTCAGGTTGTCAGTTTCTTCCAGTTTCAGTCTTGGAAATTTATAGGTTATGGGAAACCATTTCTTCTAGGTTGTTTAACTTATTGGCATATAGCTGTTGATAATAATTTCTTTTTTTTTAATTTTTTTTTCAGTGTTCCAAGTTTCATTGTTTATGCACCACACCTAGTGCTCTATGCATTACATTCCCTCCTTAATACCCATCACCGGGCTCACCCAAACCCCCACCTCACTCCCCTCCAAAACCCTCAGTTTGTTTCTCAGAGTCCACAGTTGCTCATAGGTCATGTCCCCTCCGATTTCCCCCAACTCACTTCTCTTCTTCTCTCAATGTCCTCCGTGTTATTCCTTATGTTCCACAAGTAAGTGAAACCATATGATAATTGATTCTCTCTGCTTGACTTATTTCACTCAGCATAATCTCCACCAGTTCCATCCATGTAGGTACAAAAGTTGGATATACATCCTTTCTGATAGGGGAATAATATTCCATTGTATATATGGAACATATTTTCTTTATCCACTCATTTGTTGAAGGGCATCTTGGCTCTTTCCACAGTTTGGTGATTGTGGCCATTGCTGCTATGAACATTGGGGTACATATGGTCCTTCTGTTCACTATGTACCTATCTTTGGGGTAAATACCTGTTAGTGCATTTGCAGGGTCATAGGGAAGTTCTATTTTTCTTTCTTCTTTCCATTTTTTTAAAGAATTTATTGATTTGACAGATAGTGAGAGAAGGAAAGAGAGCACAAGCAGGGGAGCAGCAGAGGGAGAAGGGGAAGCAGGCTCCCTGCTCAGCAGGGTACCCTATGTGGGACTCAATCCCAGGACCCTGAGATCATGACCTGAGCCAAAGGCATAGGGTTAACCCACCGAACCACCCAGCTGCCCCAGGGAAGTTATATTTTTAATTTCTTAAGGAATCTCCACACTGTTCTCCAAAGTGGCTGCACCAATGTGCATTCTCACCAAGAGTGTAAGAGGGTTCCCCTTTCTCCACATCCTCTACAAACACTTGTTGACTGGCTTGTTAATTTTGGCCATTAAACTGGTGTAAGGTGGTATCTCAATGTAGTTTTGATTTCAATCTCCCTGATGGCTAATGATGATGAATATTTTTTCATGTGTCTGATAGCCATTCATATGTCTTCTTTGGAGAAGTGTCTGTTCATGTCTTCTGCCCATTTTTTGAAATGATTATCTGTTTTGTGTGTATTGAGTTTGAGGACTTCTTTATAGATCCTGGATATCAGCTCTTTGTCTGTATTTTCATTTGCGAATATCTTCTCCCATTCCGTGGGTTGTCTCTTTGTTTTGTTGACTGTTTCCTTTGTTGTGCAGAAGCTTTTGATCTTGATGAAGTCCCAAAAGTTCATTTTAGCTTTTGTTTCCTTTGCCTTTGGAGACATGTCTTGAAAGAAGTTGCTGTGGTTGATGTCGAAGAGGTTACTGCCTATATTCTCCTCTAGGATTTTGACAGATTCCTTCCTCATACTGAGGTCTTTTATCCATTTTGAGCTTATCTTTATGTATGGTATGAGAGAATGGTTAAGTTTCATTCTTCTATACATAGCTGTCCAATTTTCCCAGCACCATTTATTGAAGAGACTGTCTTTTTTTCCACTGTATATTTTTTCCTGCTTTGTTGAAGATGATTTGACCATGGTGTTGCAGGTCCATATCTGAGCTCTCTACTCTGTTCCACTGGTCTATGTGTCTGTTTTTGTGCCAGTACTATGCTACCTTGGTGATCTCAGTTTTGTAGTAAAGCTTGAAATCAGGAAACATTTTGATAATAATTTCTGATTGTTTCTATTTCCTTGATGTTAGTCGTGATATCTCCCTTTTCATTCATAATTTTATTAATTTGGGTCCATTCTCTTTTCTTTTCGATAAGTCTGGCCAGTAGTTTATCGATCTTATTAATTCTTTCAAAGAACAAGCTTTTAGTTCCATTGAAGTGTTCTACTTTATCTCTGGTTTCTAATTAATTGATCTCAGTTCTAATCATAATTATTTCCCTTATTTTGTGTGGGTAAGGCTTAATTTGTTGTTGATTCTCCAGTTCTTAAAGGCATAAGGAGAATTTGTGTACTTGGGATTTTTCTATTTTTTTGAGTGAGGTTTGGATGGCTATACATTTCTCCATTAGGACTGGCTTTGCCTTATCCCATAGGCTTTGGACTGATGTATCTTCATTCTCATTGGTTTCCATGAATTGTTTAAGTTATTCTTTGATTTCCTGGTTAATCTAAACATTCTTGAGCGGGATGGTCTTTAGCTTCCAAGTGTTTGAATTTCTTCCAAACTTTTTCTTGTGATAGAGTTCCAGTTTCAAATGTGGTCTGAGAACATGCAGGGAATAATCTCAGTTTTTTGTATCAGTTGAGACCTAATTTGTGACCCAGTATGTGGTCAGTTCTGGAGAAAGTTCCATGTACACTCGAGAAGAATGTGTATTGTGTTGTTTTAGGATGTAATGGTCTGTATATATCTATGAGGTCCATCTTGTCCAATGTGTCATTCAAAGCTTTTGTTTATTTGTTGTTTTTCTGCTTAGATGATCAGTTGCTGGAAATGGTGTGTGAAGATCCCCTACAATTAACGTAATCTTACCTTATTTTTATTAACAGTTGGCTTATGTAGTTGGCTACTCTTACGTTGGGGGCATAGTATTTACAATTGTTAGATCTCCTGATGGATAGACTCTTTAAGAATGATGTAGTGTCCGTTTTTATCTCTGACTACAGTCTTTAGCTTAAAATATAATTTATCTTTTATGAGAATTGCTACACCATCTTTCTTTTGAGGCCCATTGGCATAAAAGATGGTTCTCCAACCCTTCACTTTCAGTCTGGATGCATTTTTAGGTTCAAAATGCATTTCTTGTAGACAGCATATGGATGGATCCTGTCTTTTTATCCAGTCTGCAACCCTGTGTCATATTATAGGAGCATTTAGGTCATTCATGTTGAGTTAATATTGAAAGTTACGTTGTTGGGTTTTTTTTTTTTTTTTTTTTTTTGGTCATCATGTTGCCTGTGGGAACCTTGTTTGTATAGATTGTCTCTGTAAATTTCTGTTCTATATCACCATTAGGGTCTTTCTTCTTTTACTTAACCCCCCCCCCCCTTTAATATTTCTTGTAGTGTTGTCTTGGTGTTCACATATTCTTTTAGACTTTGTTGGTCTTAGAAGCTCTTTATTTCTCCATCCATTGTGAAAGTAAGCCTTGAAAGATAAAGTATTCTTGGCTACATGTTATTCTCATTTAGTTTCCCGAATATGTCTTACCAGCCCTTTTTGGCTTGCCAGGTTTCTGTGAACAGGTCTAATGTTATTCTAATGGGCTTTCCTCTGTATGTAAGGAATCTCTTCCCCCAGTTGCCCTTAAGACATCTCTGAATTTATGATTTGTGAATTTCACAATCATGTGACTGGAGGACTTTCTACTCTCATTAATCTTGGGGGGTGTCCTCTCTGCCTCTAGGATACAAACATTTTTTCCATTCCCCAGACTAAGGAAATTCTCATCTAGGATTTGTGTAACTATATAGTCTAGTCCTCTCTGTCTCCCTATCCCCTCAGGAATCACAATAATTCTGACATTGGAATATTTCATGACATCATTTATTTCCCTAATTCTGTTGTCATGGCTTCTAAGCTGTTTGTTCTATACCTCCTCCTGATCCTCTCTTTTCTATAAATTTGTCTCCTAGATCACTAATTCAATCTTCTGCCTCATTTGTCCTAGCTGTTACAGTATTTGGATTAGATTGGATCTCATTGATAGGATTTTTAAGTTCTGCCAGATCAGCTCTCACTTCTGCCCTTAATAGATTCTATGTTGCCACTAATGGTCTTCTCCAACCCAGCCATTGTCTGGATAACTGTTACCCTGAATTCTATTGCTGACATATTGTTTATGTCCATATCCAATAGTTCTGTGGCAGAGGTCACAGTCTCAGAATTATTCCTCTGTTGGGTGTTCCTCCTTCTAGTTGTTTTGGTGAAAGGTGGTTGAGGGGATGTATAGCTGAAAATATCAACCACAATCCAGGCAAGGTGCACTCTGGAAAGTTTTGGAGCAATCAGAAGTCACCACCAAAAAGAAAGAAAAAAAAAAGGAAAACCCAAGCCAAAAGGAGCCTCACAAGTAAGATTTATAAAGTACAAAAACAAAAACAAACACAGAGAAAAACTGACAAAAAATTAAGATGAAGGTGATTATAAACCCTCGATGTGGGCGAGGAAAGTTATTTCAGTTCTTCCTGGGTGCATCTTGTTACCTTTGTTAAGGGACTTAACTTTCCAGAGATATAGGAAATTAAATTAAAACTAGTGTATATATATATATAGGGTTAGTATTGAATAGGAAAAAAAGGACTACTACTTTGAAGCTTTTATCTCTATATATATTTTTTAGGAAAAGAGAAGAAACACCAGTATATGTATGAAAAATTTCAAGTTAAAAATTACTATGGAATATGATGTATTAAACATCTAGTTGAAATGGTAAGTACATGGAAAAATAAAAGAACAAGAATTATGAGTATGAATTAAAAAAAGACAAAATTGTATCTATGAAATATACAGATTTGTGATAATACCTGGAGCTAAATATACTGTTTTCCCCTGATGGTGGGGTTTTACAGTTTTATGGTGACCCTGTGGTTGTTGTCCTTTTGCTGTTTTGGCTTGTCTTCTGGAGGAGGTGCCTGCTGCATTGTTTTCCAGTCAGTCTTGCATGGGCTGAGTCACCCTTCCCCCTATCCAGGGGCTGGGCTCTGGAAAATGGTTTTTTAGGGTTTTGTTCTCTGGAGTTTTTTGTTCTTTGGTGGCTTTTTGGGCCTTTTTGGAAGGTCAGAGCAAAGTAAACTGTCTACACCCAGTCCTCTGCCCCAGAGAGTAGCCTCAGTCTGCTCCCCTCTGAATGGTCCAGAACACACAGACTCCCCCACTGCAAACTCCATTGAACACCACAACCTCCCACAGGCAGGCATATCCCCAGCCATTGTCTCAGTAGTCACCCAAGTCCCCTGCTTGTCTCTGTACTCCATGCCACTAAAACCACGAGTGATACTGGTCCAGGAGAGCCCCACCCCGGTGGCTGCTGTTCCCAGGACTACTGTCTTGAGCCCATGCATATGCCAGGTGTGCTCAGCCCTGGCAGTGGTACAAGCAGCAGATGGCTGCAGACCCAGGGACTGGAAAACTACAGCCCTTGCTGGGCTCTACCAGGAGTGGGCAATCACTGGCTGTGGCAGCTCTGGGACTGTGGGATTAGGTCTGTGCCTGTAGCTGCCCAATCCCACCAATTACCCCTTAAATACCTTTGTTCTTTCTGAGTTTCCAAGCTAATTTTGGTCCTAGCACAGGGCACTTTCATATTGGGATATTACTTTCCAAAGGGTCACTTCTGGTGGCTCCCTCCCCCTTCTGTTTATCCTCCAATATCAGTCCAAGCCCTCCCACTCCTCTGTTCCTTTCCATTGATGATCTTCTGCCACCATAGAGATCCAAAAGTATAAAACCTTACATCTCAGACCGATTTCGTGAGTGTTCAGAGGGTTCTGGTAGATAATTAGACCAATTCAGGAGACAGTTGAAATAGGGTCTCCTACTCCTCTGCCATTTGTCCCTCCCCAGGTGAAAGACAATCTATGACCTCAATCTTCAAAGGGTAAAGAAATATAAAAGAAGAAGTTCTTTCTTGGAAAACCAAATCTAATTATAATTTTACCACATTATTCTCATGCCTGAAATAAGCATAATGGTACCATTGCAGAAACAATTTTTGAAATCATTTTGCTGGTTGATGTTCTCTCGGTCTGCTTGTAACTAGTTTCAGAATGGCCTCTATAAGAAGTCTCTAGATCATAATTCTCTGTGTTTCCTTTGTATTTAACATGCTTATTATATTTATGAAATTGTTAGAAATTCCTCCACAAAGAAAAGGAATAAAGAGAATCAACAAAAGTCACATTAAATGGTGGTATAATGAGAATAAAGGGCAAGAGGTACTCTTGAGCTCTTAATGATTATATTTAAGAAAATTATAATCTCAAAACATTTCCCCTCATTCACCTTATGCTTTAACCTGTTGGGCAGTCTATGGTTTCTGCAATGTAAAGAACTGTGTCCTGCATCCCTGTTGGGGATATAGTTTATTTTCACCTGAAATTCTTTTGCTTTCTCTCCAGTCCTCATTCCTGCATATGGACCTGTGTAATTCTTCTTTAGTGTTAAATCTACTTTCTCTACCAAACATTCTCATTTGATTTTCCTGACCCAGGTGAATATTCCTTCCATTCTCCTTTCCATTCTTCATTCTATTATCTACCACAGCATGTTATTTGTTATTCAGTCTCTCATAATCCAGCATTTTTTATATATTAGACTGTAAACTCTTTGTGAGCAGGAACCACACAATGTTTTATTGTCACATCTACTTAAACTTTAAATACCGTTTTTCTCAGTCCTCAGTGCTGTCACTATCTACTTTTCCTCTATAATCTCTCTCTTGGTGTTATCATTTCTTATGATGTTAAATGATGTCTATATATTGATAAATCTTCTTATTCTCTAAACATGTATCTCTAACTGCATACTTTATATCTACACTGGATAAGTCACAGGTATCTTAAATTTTAGCTGGCTTTTTGTGCACCAAACCTAGTTCATTCTTTGTCTTCCTTATCTCAATAAATAGTATGATCATCAGCTCAGTTTATCTCTTTATTTCCCCTGCCTGGTCTCCAATCAGTCCAACAACAAACTCTATTCATTATGCCTCAAAACTCTTACTAATCAACCTCTTACCATTTGCAATGTTTCCACATTAAACCATCCACTACACACTATATTGTATTAGTCTCCTGGACAGTCTCCCCAACTACCATTCTCATATCTTTTCTTTTCAAGGTAACTAAAGCGATGTTGAAAAATGTAAATTAGATTATTATGATTTTCCAGCGCATTTAGAATTAGTGCCAAATCTTTACTATAAGCTACAGCACCCTACACGATTTGACACTTGTCTATGTCATTAACCTTTTTTCATTCCTTTTTCCTTCTTGCTTAGTATATATTTCAGACATGCTGGCCACTTTTTAAGTTAAATAACACAGTCTCTCTTCTGCTTTCTGCGTAAGACACTGATGCATCCTCCATTCCTCTGATACTTCAACTTTCAGCACCCTCAGAGATGCTGTCCATAGCACGACAATCTATTAAAAAGATTTGGTCTTGGGGCGCCTGGGTGGCTTAGTGGGTTAGAGCCTCTGTCCTCAGCTCTGGTCATGATCCCAGCATCCTGGGATCGAGCCCCACATCATGCTCTCTGCTCAGCAGGAATCCTGCTTCCTCCCCTCTCTCTGCCTGCCTCTCTTCCTACTTGTGATCTCTGTCTGTCAAATAAATAAATAAAATCTTTAAAAAAAGGATTTTGTCTTTATACCTCATTTTTCTTTCCCCCTCTAGTGTATCACAAATTGTAGCTAAAATCTATTTCATGGGTTACAAACTACAGTGGTTCAGGGGTCAAGCAAGTAAATACATTGGTAAATTAACCTATTATAAAGCTGTATGAGGTGTGAAAAGAACTCTGGATAACTGGAGATGACACTCTGCATCTAAATGGGACAATAGCTATTTGGTTCCAGGACATTTGGACGTAGTTGGAAATATTCTAAAGTCTTCAATAAAATGTAGGAGTCTAAATGTTCATGTAAATGCTGCATATTTTTAATGTGATAAAACAATATTTGTGGAACAGTGTGTAGACTAATCCGATCATATCTGCTGCCAACATCCATCCCTGGGCCTTAAGTTTGTGAACTCTCATTTATCCATTTATTTGTTTGTTGTTGTTTTTGTTTGCTTTTGGCCCATCTTATCTCCTAGACTGTACACTCTTTGTGGGTCAAGAGACATGTCTATCTTCATAATTGTATATTCAGTGCCTAATAAGTACCTGGCACATAGTATGAACTGAGTAAATATTTAGTGTATGGGCTAAGGAATACATTTGGATCTTATGCATATACTATTTAATCATGTTTCGTGACTGAATAAATACAAAATGGAATTTAATATTGAATTATTTGGAAATAAAAATGTAGTAGAAGCAGGCAACATTTAGCATCATGATACACTATAGACAGTTCCAGTCACATATAAAAATATATTAACATGATAATGTTTATAAATATGATATATTCAACATAAGCAATATTTTGCCTTTTCAGTCAAAACAGTGGAGTTAGTAAAATTAAAATGGTATATACATAAAAGAAAGAATCATATTACTTATATATATTTTACATTCCTATAAAGGTCTTAAAAAGTTGGTATTGTCACAAGCATACTGTTCTGTATTTAAGCACAAAAGAAAGTTGCTTGTCATTATTATGCAAGGTGTAAGTATAGGTAACAGGACTGGTTTTGATGACTTAGTTATTGAATTCTATTTCATTGCTTTATATGTGTATAGCAGCAGGAAGCAGTGGTTATTGCAAGATTCTTATAGTAGAGTTTTTTTGAAATGAACAAAACTATTATTAACCTAATAATATATGCTTATTCTTTACAAAGGATGTTATAATAGACTAATATTTATTCATTAAGAATTTTGTCATTTAAAAAAAGTGATTATAATCCTTTATGTCTGTCTGTATGTATCTATGTATGTATTATGTTATGTTAGTCACCATACATTACATGATTAGTTTTCAATGCAGTGTACCAAGATTCATTGTTTATGCATAACACCCAGTGCTCCATGCAATATGTGCCCTCCTTAATACCCACCACCAGGCTCACCCATCCTCCCTCCCCTCTCCACTCTAAAACCCTCAGTTTAAGATTTACTTATTTGAGAGAGAGAAAGAGAAAGGAGAGAGAAAGAGAGGAGGGGCAAAGGGAGGAAGACAGAATCCTCAAGCAGAACCTCCACTGGGCATGGAGCCTAACAGGGGCTTCAATACCAGGAACCCGATGCCCCCTGACCTTTCTGAATTCATTCAAGAAGTCACCAATGTAATTCTTAACAATTAAATAGGAATAGTGTGTGTGTGTATATATACACCTTCATAAAGTGATTTAAAAAAAGGCTCATGCATAACTGAAAACAATAATAGCTGTTTTCTAAGCATCCTTGTGCTTTTATTCTATTCTTTCAAAAAAACATCTTATATTTCACTAAATATATTCATAATAATCACAGATTTTGAAATTAAACATTGAAAATATAAACATTTCCTCTTTTGATTTGGGAATAGAATTTTTGCAATAATGAAGGTGTGTGTGTGTGTGTGTGTGTGTGTGTGTGTGCTGTTAGGTTTCAAGGGAAAAAATGTAAAGTGTGGAAGACTGTAAATAAAAAAAATTATTAAAATTGATGCTTTATGCCTAGGTGGTTCAGTCATTAAGAATCTGCCTTCGGCTCAGGTCATGATCCCAGGGTCCTGGGATAGAGTCCCACATTGGGCTCCCTACTTGGTGAGCCTGCTTCTCCCTCTGCCTACAGCTCCCTCTGCTTGTGTTCTCACTCTCTCTGACAAATAAATAAATTAAAATATTTAAAATAAAATTTTTAAAAATGATGCTTTAGGAGGAATATACTTTTTTCTGCTTTTGTTGGGACTGTGTTTTTAAAAAAGTTTTACTGTTAATGATGTCAATACTTCAAACAAGGGAAGCTGAATTTTGTTGCCAAGTAGCAAGATTTTTGTTAAGTACACCTTTGATTAATTCTAACTCAAGATAAAACTTTATTTTCTTTTTTATTTAAACTTTTCTTAACAGGTATATATGTTACAGAAATATTCATAATTGCTTGAAAACTATGTGTATGTATAACAAATGAAAACTTTTTCAAGATGGATTGATAAAATGAGATATATAGGTCTAATTAATTATTACTTCTAAGAAGCACATGTATTTTATGTGGTATACTCATTGCCAAAACTCTAAATGTATTTATTATTAAAATGTATACTTATTAAATTATATGTTATAAATGTAATGTCTTTATAATATTCCATTTAATCCATTAGTGTTCCCATTTTTGTTTAATATAGAAGTTAATGCCAAGAGCCTTATTTAAATTGCAAGAATTTTGAATCTTCCTATTCCTGGATTCATTTATTTTATTATTTCCACAGTTGAGTTGGATTGATTACCTTTATTGTATTTGGTCATAATTATGGTATAATTTTATTTTAATAAATGAAACACCATTCTTAAGTCCTTTTTAGATAAGATAAGATTTCAATAAATAATTTAAATTTAAATGTTACATCAGAAACAACCACATAGTTACCCTTCCTTCTTACTTTTTCACATCTATTTAAATACATCAATCCAAATGTAAAATCTAGCCAATATATAGTTATTGGTTTTATGTTATTACTGTTGTGATTATTATAATTTTTAGAGAGAGAGAGAGAGCATGCATGAGCAGGGGGAAGGGGCTGAGGGAGACGGAGAGAGAGAATCTTAAGCAGATTCCATGCTCAGCGCAGAGCCCATCTTTGGGCTTGATCTCATGACCCAGAGATCATGACCTGAACCAAAATCAAGATTCTGAAGCTTAAGCAGCTGAGCTGCCTAGACACTCCTATTGTAGTGATTGTTGAATCAGATTAGATTCAGATAGAAATGAGGATCTGATTATTAGAAAGGAGTAAATAGCCAAAAGAGTTATTTGATCTCTGTAGATGATAATTTGATTTGAATTAGGCTATTTTCTATTTGACATTTGAAGATTTGTAAATAGCTACTTAAATGCTCTAGTCTTCAAACCCCTGCACCAATGAATAGATCTACCAAGTAAGGTGTTATAGTTAATTATAATGAATGCAGAACCATTTTGAGAAACTTTCAAATGTTATACAAATATAAAATACTATTCTGGTTGGAGTATGAGCTAAATAGTATTTACAGAAAGAGAAAATAAATGATTGATTTGACATCTATGAATTTATTCTCTTCGGATTCCAATCAGTCCGAAAACCTTGGTGAAGAAATAATGATCTAGGAATTGTGCATGCGTTGGGCAGGAAAGGAAGACACAGATAACTAAAAATGGGATTTTTACCAGAAATCTCTCAGTATTCCTGTTTCATCAGAAAATATGTCTTCACAAATTAAGTGATTAAACACAAAGGCAGATTTTCTGTCAAAATTCATTTTACATTTTCCAGTGCAATGATTTGCTATAAATAAAAATTTTTTTGCCAGTGATATAATCAGTTTAGAAGATATTAATGTTCCAAAATTCATACCTATGAGCACAAGCATAATACATTATAGCTATTATAGTTATAATTTTTAGAATTGATTGCCAGATATCCAGAAAATAAATTAATAATATTAATGAATTCTCCTAATTTTTATCCAGTTCTTCTATAGAAATGAAAGCCCTAAATAGTGCATATTTCCACTTAATCCCTTAACATCATCCTTTTTAAAAAAGATTGGATTTATTTATTTGACAAAGAGAGATCACAAGTAAGCAGAGAGAGAGGAGGAAGCAGGCTTCCTGCTGAGAAGAGAGCCCAATGCGGGGCTGGATCCTAGGACCCTGAGATCATGAACTGAGCCTGGATCCTAGGACCCTGAGATCATGAACTGAGCCAAAGGCAGAGGCTTTAACCCACTGAGCCACCTAGGCACCCCTTAAAATCATCCTTTAAATTAATTTTTTACTGTTAGAATGTAACCATTTTGAGTAACATACTTCATACACATTTATAAACATTTTCAAATTTAAGGCCCAGTTTTCCTGACCTTGTCTACATCTCTAGAAAAATATATATATGATATAATATTATGAAATTTAGAAAAAAATTTGAGCATTGGTAATCTATTAATTAAATAAAAATATTTTATATTGCCAAGATTTTTCCTTTGTATTATTATGACAAGCCATTTTGCATATTTACTTCAGTTTCCATTTCTTAAAAAAAAATCCCTCAACTACCCATTTAGTCGAAGCCACATTTTAGTATCTTCTTACTAGATCAGTGGACAAGTTGTTATCAGCTTACATCCTTTAAGGAACTTTTTTTTTTTTCCTGGAATTTTTTTTTTTTTAAATCTCTACTTCCAAGATTTTATTCATTTATTTGAGAGAGAATGAGTGAGAGAGAGCATGAGAGAGGAGAAGGTCAGAGGGAGAAGCAGACTCCCCAAGGAGCTGGGAGCCCGATGCGGGACTCGATCCTGGAAGTCCGGGATCATGACCTGAGCTGAAGGCAGTCGCTCAACCACCTGAGCCACCCAGGCGCCCCAGGAACTTTTTTTTATTATCAAATCAGCTTTTATATTATTAAAGAAAAAATAAGCTTTTTATTCGGATACTTAACTTTTATATCTATATCATGTTGATTATGATTAGCACATCCAGTGCTCTGTGATCAGAATATGTATTTTATGTTGATAAAACTATATTACATCATTATTGTTTAATATAGTCAACATTCTTCTTGTGCTGCAGTAGGTGCCATGACCTAGAAGAATAATATTACATCATTTAGTACAGAGAGTCCCTGCTACTACCTGTAGAGTATAATTATCTGTGGAAACATGTAAAACAAAAATATATCTGCTTATTTGGATGGTATGTTGGAATGCACTCTCCTACCTTAATGTAAGCTTAAGCTTTCCTTGTTTTCTTAAAAACAATAAAAAATAGTTCATTAAGACTAGAATAATATCTACCTGGTTTATTCCTAAATCTATAAAGGCAAGCAGAATACCTGATACGTGATAGGTATTCCTAACATTTGTTGAATGTCTTCATGGTTTCCACAGAGATTTAGGAAAATAAATGTTTCAAAAGTATCACTTGTTGCACATGTAAATCTGGAAGTAGTTTTGGGGCTGGATAAATTAAGATCATTTTCAGTTTTTCAGAGCTAAAACAATTATGGTGTTTGAGCATCAAGTTATAGTATTTCCCATGTTTTTATGAACTTTCTGTAAAAAATTAAGTTATGGGTGTACAAAGCATTACCACTTAATAGAATGACTTCATAGTATTGAAAACAATACATACCTGAATCACAAATATATTTGAGTTTACCTTACTGAATCATGGTTCAGATGAGATGATTTTCTAATACCTTATATCACACCATATAAAATATAAAGTTTTATTCTATTATGTTAAGTTATAATTAATATTTATTGAGTTTAAATACATGTACAAATAATTTATCTGAATTCTTAAGATAAGGCTAATTTTTTTTAGTAAGACTAAAATTTTTATGGATTGCAATGCCTGATATTATAAGAAGCTGTGATTTTTTTGCCATTTACTTTGATAACAGTTGTATTTTTATTAGAAACCACATATCTTAGGATGCAAGGACAATATGAGTGGTTTGTGTATATAAAATGGACTGAATGTTTCAGAGGGGAACATAACACACACTTTGGAAATGTGTGTTTTCTTTAAAATAGAACTGATTGGTATGATGATATGTTTCCAAAAAAGAAAAAGAAAAAAGAAAGAGAAAGGAAACAAATGTGTTCTCAGAGGAAGAGATGGTTCTAGATATTAAAAAGTAATAAATATTTGGAAATAAAAATAAAAATACCTGAAAGTTTTCCATTATAGTAAAAGAAGACAGCCTGCTTGGATTTTGTCCCCAATATTTCCATGAACTAACGAAACAGAATATTTCATATATTTTATAGTTTAATTTTATTTTGGTCTTCTCTGAGCCCTGAGTTTATTATCCTGTATCATCCCTTTCTTCAATATAACATAGCTAAAAAGGAGACTAGCATCATTCGTTGTCTTATCACATTCAATTTGTCACAATGGTAACTTAATTAAGTGCAATATTTCCATTGAATATATATTCTGTTCAATAAAAAATAATTTCTTCAAGTTTCAGCTCTTAACTATATGGACAATGATAATTTTGTGCAGTAAAAGATCCTATGTGAAAGGTTTAAACTTTTTTTGGCAAAAAAGACATTAAGTCTCACAAATATTGTGCCTTATTATACCAGTAATAGGGATAGAATATGCTCCTCAAGTGTTTGTGCAAGAATAGTGTTTTTGGGAGTGGGGCAAGATGGTGGAGAAGTAGGAGATGCTGTTTCAACCGGTCCCCTGAAGTCAGCTGATTATCTATCAGAACACTCTGAATACCCATGAAATCAGCCTGAGATGTAGGATTATATACTCCTAGATCTCTGCAGGGAGCAGAAGACACCAGTGGACAGAAGCATTCCAGCGTGCACCTTGCCTGGATCAAGGTTGATACATTCAGCTACACATCCCCTCAGCCATCTCTCACCAAAATGACTAGGAGGAGGAATTCCCAACAGAGGAAAAAATGCAGAGACAGTGCCTCTCCATCAAAGCTATTGGATATGGACATAAACAGTATGTTGGAAAGGGAATTCAGGCTAACAATCATCCAGGCAATGGCTAGGTTGGAGAAAACCATTAATTACAGAATGAAATGAATTAGGGCAGAAGTGAAAGCCACCAGAGAAGAAGTTAAAAATCCTATCATTGAGTTCCAATCTAATCTGAATTATCTAACAGCTAGGGTAACTGAGGCAGAGGATAGAATTAATGATTTAGAGGACAAACTGATAGAGAAAAAGAATCAGGAGAAGGCCTGAAACAAACAGCTTAGAAGCCATGAAAAGAGAATTAGGGAAATAAGTGACACCATGAAATGTTCCAACGTCAGAATTATTGGAATCCCTGAGGGGGAGGAGAAAGAAAGAAGACTAGAGGATATAATAGAACAAATTATCCATGAAAATTTTTCCAAACTGGAGAATGGAACCAGTGTTCCTGTCCTAGAGGCAGAGATGTCTCCCCCCGAGACCATAGTCTATAGAAAGACCTCGAGGGACCTGATTGTGAAACTGATGAATCATAATATTAGACAGGAGCTCTTGAAATCAGCTAGAGGGAAAATATTCCTTATGTACAGAAGAAGGCCATCAGAATAACGTCAGACCTATCCACAGAAACCTGGCAAGCCAGAAAGGGCTGGCAAATGTATTCAGGGCACTAAATGAAAAGAACATGCAGCCAAGAATACTTTATCCAGCAAGACTGATATTCAAAATGGATGGAGAGATAATGAGCTTTCAAGACCGGCGAGGTTTAAAAGAGTATGTGACCACGAATTCCGCAGTACAAGAAATATTAAGGGGGGTTCTATAAGAGAAGAAAGAACCCAAGAGTGTCATAGAACAGAAATTTAGGGAGATGATCTATAGAAAAAAGGACTTCACAGGCAACATGATGACAATAAAAACGTATGTCTCAATAATCACTCTCAACATGAATGGCCTAAATGCTCTCATGAAATGGCACAGGGTTGCAGATTAGATAAAATTACAGGATCCATCCATATGTTGTCTGCAAGAGAACAATTTTGAACCAAAGGATATATTCAAACTGAAAGTGAAATTGGATGCATTCCTGGAAAACTATAAACTTACAAAACAGAATCAGGAGGAAACTGACAACCTGAATAGACCAATATCTAGTAATGCTGAAGCAGTGATCAAAAACCTCCGCAAAAAACAAGAGCCCAGGACTTGACGGATTCCCTGGGGAATTCTACCAAACGTTCAAAGAAGAAATAATGCCTATTCTCCTGAAGCTGTTTCAAAAAATTGAAGCAGAAGATAAACGTCCACACTCTTTTTATGAAGCCAGCATTACCTTGATCCCCAAACCAGGCAAATACCCCACCAAAAAGGATATTTTCAGACCAATATCCCTGATGAATATGAATGCCAAGATTCTCAACAAGATCCAAGCTAATAGGATCCAGCAGCACATTAACAAGATTATCCACCATGACCAGGTGGGATTTTTCCATGGGGTGCAGGGGTGGTTCAACATTTTCAAATCAATCAATGTTAGAGAACAAATCAATAAGAGAAGAGAGAAAAAACATATGGTCTTCTCAATCGATGCAGAAAAAACATTTGACAAGATACAACATCTGTTCCTGATTAAAACGCTTCACAGTATAAGGATGGAGGGAACATTCCTCAACTTCATAAAATCTGTCTATGAAAAACCCACAGCGAATATCATCCTCAATGGGGAAAAGCTGACAGCCTGCCCGTTGAGATCAGAACAACAAGGATGCCAACTCTCACCACTCTTGTTCAACATAGTATTAGAAGTCCTAGCAACAGCATTCAGACAACAAAGTGAAATAAAATGTATTCAAATTGGCAATGGAGAAGTCAAACTCTCTTCGCGGATGACATGATACTTTATATGGAAAACCCAAAAGACTCCACCCCCAAACTACTAGAACTCATTCAGCAGTTCAGTAATGTGGTAGGATGCAAAGTCGATGTACAGAAATCAGTGGCTTTCTTATACAGTAACAATGAAAATACAGAAATGGAAATTAGAGAATGGATTCCCTTTACTATAGTACCGAGAACCATAAGATACCTGGGAATAAACCTAACTAAAGCAGTAAAGTATCTGTATACATGGAACTACAGAACACTTACGAAAGATATTGAAGAAGACACAAAAAGATGGAAGAGCATTACATGTTCATGGATCAGAAGAATAAACATTGTTAAATGTCTATACTGCCTAGAGCAATCTATACTTTCATTGTCATTCTGACCAAGATTCCACTTGGTGCAGCCACTTTTGAAAGCAGTGTGGAGATTCCTTAGGAAATTAAAAATAGAGCTACCATATGACCCTGCAAATGCACTACTGGTTATTTCCCCCCAAAATACGACTGTATTGAAAAGAAGGGCCATATGTACCCCAATGTTCCTAGCACCAAAGGCCACAGTCGCCAAACTGTGGAAAGAAACAAGATGCCCTTCAATAGACGAATGGATAAAGAAGATATGACTCCATATACTATTGAATATTATGCCTCCATCAGAAAGGATGAATACCCAACTTTTGTATCAACATGAATGGGACTGGAAGAGATTATGCTGAGTGAAATAAGTCAAGCAGAGAGAGTGAATTCTCATATGGTTTCACTTATTTGTGGAGCATAAAGAACAACAGAGAAGACATGGGGAGATGGAGAGGAGAAGGGAGTTAGGGGAAATCGGAGGGGGAGACAAACCATGAGAGACTGTCGATGCTGAAACAAACAGGGTTTTGGAGGGGAGCGGGATGGGTGGTTTGGTGATCCTGGTGGTGGGTATTATGGAGGGCATGTATTGCATGGAGCACTGAGTGTGGTGCATAAACAATGAGTTCTGGTGAACTGAAAAGAAATTAAAAATAAATAAATAAATGTTTTTAAAAGAAGTAAAAAAAAAAAAAGAATAGTGTTTTTGTTTCAATATAAATTTCATTTAAACACTGCCCAAGGAAATTATCACATGACTCTTAGAATAGTATAATAATAAAATAATTGTACCTACTAAAATGATCATATGGTTTTCATCCATTCTTTTATTGATGTGACATATTGCACTGATAGCTTTTTATTATTTATTTATTTATTTATTTATTTTTATTTCAATTCTTTTCAGCATAACAGAATTAATAGTTTTACACCACACCCAGTGCTCCATGCAATGCGTACCCTCCATAATACCCACCACCTGGCTCCCCCAACCTCCCACACTCCGCCCCTTCAAAACCCCTCAGGTTGTTTTTCAGAGTCCATAGTCTCTCATGGTTCATCTCCTCCGCAATTTCCCTCAACTCCCTTCCCCTCTCCATCTTCCCATATCCTCCGTGTTATTTGTTATGCTCCACAAATAAGAGAAACCATATGATAATTGACTCTCTCTGCTTGACTTATTTCACTCGGCATAATCTCTTCCAGTCCCATCCATGTTGCTACAGAAGTTGGATATTCATCCTTTCTGATGGAGGCATAATACTGCATAGTGTATATGGACCACATCTTCTTTATCCATTCGTCTGGTGAAGGGCATCTTGGTTCTTTCCACGGTTTGGCGACCATGGCCATTGCTGCTATAAACATTGGGATACAGATGGCCCTTCTTTTCACCACATCTGTATATTTGGGGTAAATACCCAGCAGCTCAATTGGAGGGTGATAGGGAAGCTTTATTTTTAACTTCTTGAGGAACCTCCACACTGTTCTCCAGAGTGGCTGCACCGACTTGCATTCCCACCAAGAGGGTAAGAGGGTCCCCCTTTCTCCACATCCTCTCCAACACACGTTGTTTCCTGTCTTACTAATTTTGGCCATTCTAACTGGTGTGAGGTGGTATCTCAATGAGGTTTTAATTTGAATCTCGCTGATGGCTAGTGATGATGAACATTTTTTCATGTATCTGATAGCCATCTGTATGTCTTCATTGGAGAAGTGTCTGTTCAGATCTTCTGCCTATTTTTTGATATGATTATCTGTTTTGCGTGTGTTGAGTTGAGAAGTTCCTTATAGATCCTGGATATCAACCTTTTGTCTGTACTGTCATTTGCAAATATCTTCTCCCATTCCGTGGGTTGCCTCTTTGTTTTGTTGACTGTCTCCTTTGCTATGCAGAAGCTTTTGATCTTGATGAAGTCCCAAAAGTTCATTTTTGCTTTTGTTTCCTTTGCCTTTGGAGACATATCTTGAAAGAAGTTGCTGTGGC
>PISX010026678.1:0-24128 GCA_004024625.1 Mellivora capensis | reverse complement strand
AGGGAGACAAACCATAAGTGACTCTTAATCTCACAAAACAAACTGAGGGTTGCTGGGGGGAGGGGGTCGGGAAAGGGGGGTGGGGTAATGGACATTGGGGAGGGTATGTGCTATGGTTAGTGCTGTGAAGTGTGTAAACCTGGCGATTCACAGACATGTACCCCTGGGGATAAAAATATGTTTATAAAAAAATAAAAATAAAAAAAAAAGATTCTAGATATATTTTATACTAAATAATAAGCTCTGTAGTTATCAAGAAATTACTCACTTTCTTACTCTTATATTTTTGAGACTATGGATAATCAGTTTCCTCATTCTAAAAGTAAATATACCAGTGTTTCTGGGAGGAAGTTGGGCATTCAAATATGGTGTTAGCCTTTTTAGAGAGTGCAATAATAATGAATAATTAACAGACTATTTAAGATAGACTAATGTGTGTGTTATACAACCAAGATTAAAAAATAATAAGCATTTCTTGCAATTCTTTCTTCTGTTCAATGTAAGTGCTGCAAGATGACATACATGTTCCTTTGGTATTCGTATCTCATGATAAGGTTGAAAATAATATAAACCCTCAAAAGGCTAGTAGTTTTTGCTTTTTACCTTTAATCTTTTCACAGCTGCTGCATAATTGTATAAGCTGTAAGGATATGGATTTATAAGACATATAGGTATCAATGTGGCATATCAAACTAAGACTGATTTTAAGTTAAGTGCTTCTTCCATGGATTCTGAGATTTTCATACTTGCTTTACATTTTAGCCATTTTAAGGAACTGATCTCTTTACAAGATTCCAGGATCATGGGCATAAATACTGGATCCATTGTCCAGACTCCTTCCAAACTCCTACACAAAATTTTTGAAAAAAAAATATCACTTTAAATATTAAGTAATTTTATTACTGCGACCATCAATTGTAAATTTCTTATATCCTAAACTATCAAGAACTCTACAAGAGATCATAGCCATTAAGTATCTGGTATATAGTAAATATTCAAATACTTGCTGTAGGAATAAATGACTCCAACTTTTGGATATTTTGCTAGTATAGCAGATTGGTGGCAATCTTCAGTTTTACTCTTTTTCCTCTTTTAAAAACATTTCCTTACACTTCTCAATGTTCCATCACACTGCTTCCTGCTTCTCTCAGTTTGAAAATCCAAGCATACACTCCATATTTTGTGACTACCTGAGCTTAGGCTTAACCATAAGTGGACCCATTTCTGTCTCCAAATGTTACCTAAATTTTCTTCTTGAGATTACTGCACCTTAGGATCAGAAGGGAATTCACTCAGGGACAAATAGTAGAATATTTGGTGAAGAGAAGTGTAAACAAATAGGAGATATTTTTGTTCTATAACAAGCAAATAGTTATAGGTGTCGGTGTAGAGGCTCAATGATGTCAGGGCATTCAGCTCTACAAGTCCCTGGGCACTTCTCTCTTAGAAGAAAGGCGGTTGCTACAGTTCTAGACTTGTTTAAGTCTGGGAGTAGAGGGCAGAGGAGGGGCATGAGCAGCTTCTTTCCGTTCAGGCAAGAAAACAGAAGCTCTCCCAGAAAAAAACCCAACACACTTCTGCCTGTACTTTATTGACTGGAACCCTGTTGCACAGCAAACCCTTGCTGAAAGGGAGGCAGAGAGAAGGATGGAGTGGATGGCTCAGCTCTCTCTTCCCTCCCTTGGTTCAGCTCAGAAAGCCATTCTAGTTGTTCGGATTCCCTTCATCCATGTACTCTGTGCTTGTGATATCTGCTCTCACTGCCTAACTTTTTTTTTTTTTTCTTACTCTAAGAAATAAGGTTTTCTCATTCTTTCCCTAAATGTACTTTTATGAAGTCCAAAGGTTTCATTGACCTTTCATGAATAGAATGCCCCATCTGAGATTATAAAGAAACAATAGCAAGTGGTTGAAGTTTAAGCCTCACGAAAAGTACATCTCTGAAGACATTTGAGGGTTTTGACATAAAAGCTGCCACATTATCCCAATATAGACTACATCTATTCTAAGTGTGGTATTTACTACATTTATTTATAGTACAAATTCTCTCTCTCTTTTCTTTTCTTTTCTTTTTTTTTTTTAACATATAAAGATATTTATTGTAAGGAATTTGCTTATGGAGGCTGACAAGTCCCAAGATCAGTAGGGTGAGTTGGATCAGCAGGATGGCCAATGATATAATTCTAGTTCAGATTTGAAAGACTGAGAATCAGGGAGGAAAAATGTCTCTCCAGTCTGAAAGTCAGTAGCTAGAGACCGAGAAAGAGCCAGTTCTTAAATGCTTACTTTCAATTTCTTTACTTATCTCGTCGTGGATCAGTAATATGGAATGGACATACCAGCACTAGTTTGCCAACCACATATCCCATAAAAATAAATATGCTAGTATTATGACACTTTGTTCTTTATATTTATACATGGTAAACAGCTCTCTATATTTCTTTTATCTAGGTGATAAAACATATGATTTCTGGTGTACTGTTCAATCAAAATTTGATCAGAAGTATCTGATACTAAAAACCACCAAGGGGGCGCCTGGGTGGCTCAGTAGGTTAAAGCCTCTGCCTTCGGCTCAGGTCATGATCCCAGGGTCCTGGGTATCATCAGGCTGTCTGCTCAGCAGGAGCCTGCTTCCTCCTCTCTCTCTGCCTGTTTCTCTGCCTACTTGCGAACTCTGTCAAATAAATAAATAAAATGTTTTAAAAAAATTAAAAATAAAACCGCCAAGGCTCTCTGTAATGGCTAATCTTCACTAGTTTACTGTAAAATAATTGTGATAGCTGGACTAACCCTTAACAGATTAATGTTTAGACTCATTCCCTTTGCCTTACATAACAGAAAAAAAATGTAAGCATTTCTTTTTCACCCCACAGTGTTCTCAGGAAGAGGGGCAGTACATTATAAAGCCAGCTATTGGTTGAATATTACTCTCACACACTTCTTTTTTTTTTTTTTAAAGATTTTATTTATTTATTTGAGAGAGAGAGATCGCAAGTAGGCAGAGAGGCAGGCAGAGAGAGAGAGGAGGAAGCAGGCTCCCTGCAGAGCAGAGAGCCCGATGAGGGACTCAATCCCAGGACCCTGAGATCATGACCTGAGCCGAAGGCAGAGGCTTAACCCACTGAGCCACCCAGGCACCCCATATTGCTCTCACATATTTCTTAAGAGTGACGCTGTAATAAGTTTCAGAGCCAAAAACAAAAGGGCATAATTTGATAAAAATCTTATTGCCTAATCGCTTGCAGACATCTGTCAGCAGTTGGATTTCTTTTAAAGGGCAGCACATGGCTGACTGGTCTCATAGTCGGATTTATAAGGGTAATTATTGCCATATAATTCAACAAATCACTTTTATCACTGAAAACCGCTTTCAAATTTTTGCTTTTTAGTTGTGAAGTTCCTAGGGAGAGAGGCTTCTGTAAAATGAATTTTAATTCTAATAGAAAGCCTTCAGTAAAGTTTAGTAATTTAATGATGAAATAGAAATAATGATTACAAGCCTTTTTATAAATTTAGTTTTTGCTTTTGCATTTAGAATATTGCTATGCATATAAAAAATGGCAGCTGGACATTTTAGGATCACATTGCTTATTAACATCAAAAATTAGATATTCTTATTAACATCAAAAAATTAACATGTATAGCTGATTGACAAAGTAGATTTGCATAAAAAATATGACTTATACAGAGGCTGAAAAATGCCTCAAAAAGTGCTCAGTCACAAGGCAGCACTGCTTTCTAAGCACTTCCACTGTAATCCAGCATGTACAGACATTTCAAGAAAACAACCTTTCTGGCTTGGGTCTGCCTCTGTCATAAGAATATTATATGGATAAAATGAGACATTTTATGTAAATTAGTAAGTACAATTTCTGCCACATAATAGGCACCTGATAACTGGTTATTATGGTTATTGTGGATTATGGTTATTGTGGAGAGGCTTATTTCTTAGTTACTAGGTGGAAGTACTTTACGTTTAGAAATGAAAATACTAATTTGGAGCAAAATAAGAAAAAGAAGAAAACATAGCAGCACAAAGAGAGATACCTGTATTAAAGGTCCCTGAATTCATTCCTGTCTGAGCAGAGGAGTTTATGGAAAGATGACGAGATGAATGAGATGTGATGATAGAACTAAAGACATTACAAAGATGTATTTCAAGAAAAATTAAATAGATATATAAAGAGCACGTATATTATTTTATTCCAAAGAGCTGCACATGAACTGGAGTCATTTGAGAAGTTTCTAGAGTGGGGAACTGATAGGATAAAGGAGTACTGAGGTAGTTAAGGCCTGACAAATGTGCCTATGTAGTCCAGGACTAAGAGGCAAAAGGCTGAATGGAGCAGATAGTTAAATGGGAATCAGAGAACAGAGGGACCTGACCACTATATTAAGGGCAGTTCTAAAACACATACATAACATGATTTTACTCCTTTATCCCTTCAACTTGTTTCTTTCTTCATATTAATTTTCACATTCTGTGATTATTTTACTTTTCTATTTATTTAATTTACAGTCTCTCTCCCCAACTACAATGTAAGTTCTATTAAGGCAGAGTCCTTGTCTGTCTTCTTCAACATTCTATTTAGCACTATACCACACATGAAATAAAATAGTCAATCTTCAAAAAAAATAGAAATTGCATTAATAAACTAATGAATATAAACTAAAAGTTAAATGATTGGTTCTTTTAACAAACTTTACTGGGTAAATCATGAAATGGCATTGGCAAGTATTACTCAAAGAATTCCATGCTACCTTCACCCTACCACATTGTCTTCTACACTAGAACTGTTCTCAACTCTTCTGCCACAAGACAATCATTTTGCCTGTGGTGAAGCCACAGTATAAAACATCATACCTTTCAAGAGTACATCTGTGGTCCAAGTATAAGAAAGAGAGATTTGTGAGAATCTAATCATTTGGGGTTTTTTCTCTCCTCCAAGCTAAATGAAGAATCTACAAACTGGGGAGGGCTGGGTCATAAGAAGGAAAGACAATTTACTAGGGATTGAGACCAACAGGGAGAGATGATGATTGATTTACCAGACATAAAAATTAAATGGCCAAAGAATTAAATGATTTTCAGATGAATCAGGAGATGTTACCATGGAGGAAAAACAGTGGCCAAGAACCCTACAGCTTCCTCTCCCTCCTATTGCAATAACATTATGTAAGTTCTCCAGAACATATGTGCCACCTGGAAGAAAAGGGAAGGATGGAAGGAATGAATGCTAAGTTGACTTAGTATACTGAGAATTGTCAAAATGGAGTGTCCCTTATGGGATGGGAAGGAGCTCAACAGAGAAATATGTGCAATATGAAAATATCTTTTATGGCAGTTCTTTAAAGTTTACTCTCTCAGGAATTGCTATGATGGGACACTACATAGGCCTCTAAAATAGTTAAACCTTAAATAAGTAAGCATGCATTAATATACACCCCGACAGATACACACAAATTCCTATATATTTCTGTCCTAATCCATAAGAAACGTCTCTTGTTTTAAATACTTTGCAATTATTTCTTGACCTTGACCAAACTATTTTATCAGGGGAGGGGTATAGATTGATAACTTATGTTGTAACTTACCTATTAGTATTTTATACTGGCATTTTGGTGTTGTAAGTCACTCCAGAATGGGAAAATAAAATCTTGGCAACCCAATTTTACCATTTGTTCTGATTATAAAACCTAAGCACTCATCTATCCATTCGTCATTATTCATTCAACAAATATTTGTCTATTTTATCAGAGAACAAGAGCTTTTCCAGACATTATCAGCAGTATAAATCTACATTTCATTGGCCAGATAGGAACAGTGTGCCTCCCCTGGATATAAAGGAAACTGAGAAAGAGTCCCTTCCATCCTCTCTAGAAGAAAGTAGCAAGGAAGGAGAAAGTTGGGAATTGTCATATAAACAATGTCTACCATAATAAACAATGGAAAGAACCTCAGGTTAAGAAAAATCTACCTAACCAATTCTTAGCTGTCTATTTCTCTCCTATTACTCTTGTAATTCCATATCTCTTACTTTCCCCATTTTCCTGCTGCACAGAGGGGGAAAAAATACAATGAGGGAAAAAAAAATGAGGAGAATGTTGTGGTTTCTAAACTTTTGTACAAAGGACAAAGTCATACTCTGAGCTATTTCTTCCCTCCCCACCTCCTCTCCTTTTTTTTTTTTTTTTAAAGATTTATTTATTTATTTGACAGAGAGAGATCACAAGTAGGCAAGAGAGGCAGGTAGGGAGAGAGACCTCCTCTCCTTTTAATGAAGTGCATTTTTTCTCTATTTTCAAGATTTTCAAACTGGTGAGAACTTTAGAACATATGACTTTGAAAGCCGAGGCTGTATTCCAGCAACTCCATCTAGAACCCTAAGAAGCCCACAAGAGAAACTGAATAGGCCAGAATTTCTGCCCCACCACCTCTGCCCAGACCACCCCCTTCTTTTGTGTCTCCACTTCTTCCGGAATATCTTCCTCTCACACAGCTCAGTCTCTGACTTGACAATGTGAAATTGGTTCACTAAAGCTGGAAAATGAAAATCTGCAATTGAAATTTGAGAGGCACTGCCAATAAACCATTGACTAGACATGCCATTAAGTATATTTGAAAGTATAATGAGGATCTATAGGGAGACTTATTCTTGTCCCACACAGTCTCTCAAAGACATTGTGTATTCAGTCATTCAACACATGTTTATAAAGTGTGTACTGTGTGCCAAGCACTATATAACAGAGTATGTGTTCCCTATACTTGGTCTTTGTTTAGGCACGGCCGTAATGCAAAATCTGAAAATTAAGTCCAGATGCAGCTATTTTAATTATCTTTGATTCTGTAAATCATAAAATAATTGAAATTCTATATCTTGAAGGAAAAGATATCGGGATTTCTTACATATATATATATATATATATATATATATATATATATATATTTCAAAAACAAAACATTCTTTAGAAGCTAATCCACGTGGAGTATTTCTTCATATTCATAAAAATGCAAACTTTTTGCAAATATAATTGTTCAGTCTTCAGAGGCAAGATAGCTTTACTTCTAAGTTTCTCCTTAGCCTTATATTTATCTGCTATGGTCCTGAATACTAATTTTAGGAATGTTGAACTCCCATTAGTCAACATTGTCCAAATGTGAAAATGTGTTAATACAATTCATCCCCCACTTCTTAAATAACACATCCATCCTTGTAACTCGCCTTTTACTTATATCAGAGTCATTGACTAATTCCATGGTAATCATTGACTCACATGTGGGATTCCTCATCTCACACTGTACTTCCTTTAGAACAGGTTTTCAAAGTCTGAGTGTGATTTACGAGAAAATGAATAGTGCTTCATACTTAGCGACATCACTTGACCAGGAAAGAGCTCAAATCTTTACATATTTTTTTCTCTTTTAGTCCTGTGAATTTTAACTTTCAGAACCAACAATTCCTATAATTATCCTGTATTGCTTAGATTTGTACAGTACTCCTCACAATAATGTCCCGTGACTCCTTCAAGCTTTTAGCTGGAGAATGACAGACTCATAGCTATTCTGCTTCTTAGATTAACATTAGAAAGCAGAATTTGCAACTGGACACTAGGCTTTTACTCATCAAATCAGCAAATGGAACTAATGTGGAATAATAATTGAGAGGTAGCTATTAGAACAGAAGACTAGAAGGGATTTTTTATAAAACATGAAGTTCACATTTAAAAAAATTCACAAAAGCCATTAAACACTGAATATATCTTATTTTTCACATCAGTTAAGGTTATCATTGTCTTTTCTAGAACATTCATGATTCTCATGCTGCAAGTAATGTGGTTGGGAATTATTTGATAACCATTTTAAATGCCAGTCATGTAAATAGTGTTCCTTGTCATGGATAAAATCCTATATGCTCTACCTGTGCATTTTGCACATTTTAAAATAAGGACTTGAATGGGGAATTTTTTGAGTGTAATGAAGTGTAATCCTAGGAGATGATCACAAAAACAGCAAATGCTAAATATGATTTTTTGTGTGTGTTAAATTCACAAATAGTTTTTAAAATATTTTTCTCTATGATATTTTGATAGTGACTGAAATACTTCAGGAAAGAAAGATTTTTAAGAGGTTCTTTTAAAAAATCAACTTCTTATACAGTTAACTTCATATATAAATTAATTTATGGTGACTACTTGTAGTAGATGTGTGTGCTATCAAAAACTGAACTAACATAGTTTATCTTTTGAACTGCCAATAATCTCCTTTAAAAACTAGTAAATACAACTTGGAATTTTAAAAAATTCAGATTTTTAGTTGGAAATAATAGAATGATTAAGAATTTTAACTGAGTAAACCTATCTTCAAAATGGCCACTTACCTTGAAATTCTCTTATATTTTCCTCTATTACATTATTTTCCTCCACCTTGATTCATGTATATAGATAAATGTAGTTTATCTGAACACTCATACTACAGTGTTTCTGGAGTTTCCTCCAGAACTTTCCTCTGTGTCTGGGTCAAACAGACAATACTTTTTGGTACTCCCCTTGAACTCAAAGGTAGATAAGAAAAATTAAAAAGGAATTTGAGTGGGACCTTTGCAGACATCCTCTCTTCCTCACTTGCCAGACTGTATTGTTTGCTTTGGAATTTATCTTGAAGAAATAATTTGAAAATTTTAGAGTACTATTCATCATCTATTTTTTCTTCATATGTGCCCCCAAATTTTGAAAAATAATATACACTCTTCCACAAAGTTGATATCTAAATTTGCTTCATAAAATTATGTCCTCACAAAGGTTGTTTTCTCCAACATGCTGTGTATTGTATTTGTGCTATAAATATATTTTTTTAAATTTTTTAAAAATTTATTTGTCAGAGAGAGAGGGAGAGAGAGAGCGAGCACAGGCAGACAGAGTGGCAGGCAGAGGCAGAGGGAGAAGCAGGCTCCTTGCTGAGCAAGGAACCCGATGTGGGACTCGATCCCAGGACGCTGGGATCATGACCTGAGCCGAAGGCAGCGGCTTAAACAACTGAGCCACCCAGGTGTCCCTATAAATATATTTTTGCCAAAAGCTTGTAGCTGCAGGCTTAACTTATTTAATTTATGGTAAATGGTAAAAAGCCAGTCTGTATTATCAAACCAGTAAGTCAAATCAGTCTTACTTCATTATCAATTCAAATAAAAATATCACTGTCCATTCTAAAGGTGGCTATCTCTTCTGAACTCTAGATAGGAAGATAATATGATAAAAGAGTAGGATAAAAGATGATAGATATAGAAAGGATAGAAATCATCTAGAAGAAGCCTTGTACCTTGCCCTGAGATTTAGGTTTGTTTGGTGACTTTGGAAAAAGGCATAGCTACCTTCACTGTCTCTTGCCAAAGCTCGTTGTTTTCCCTGTAAGACTCTTCCATAGGAGCCATGCATTTCTAATTGTTCCTTGGTTTGGCACCCAGACAAGGAATATACTTCTCTTTTAGTAAAGAAAGAAAGATAATTGAGAAGAGGGAAGTTGGAAAGGAAAAGCCAGGATGCTGCGATCCAGAATAGTGTTAGCCAACTTTAAAAAGAAATCTGCCTAGAGGCTGAGATTCTAGAAAATGATTATCATATAGCTGTGTGCCCATGAACCCACTGGGAGTTCTGTGTGACTCCAAGGATGCATGTGCACTGATTTTGAAAACCGTTGTTTAGAGGGCCCCTCAGGATGCCTGGGAGGCTCAGTTGGTTAAGCGGCTGCCTTCCGCTTAGGTCATGATCCCAGCATCCTGGGATCGAGTCCCATATCGGGTTCCTTGCTCAGCAGGGAGCCTGCTTCTCCCTCTGCCTCTGCCTGCCACTCTGCCTGTGCTCGCTCTCTTGCTCTCTCTCTCTGACAAATAAATAAATAAAATCTTAAAAAAAATAAAATAAAGGGCCCCTCAGCTTCATTGAGATATAATTACCATAACACTATGTAAGTTTAAGGGCTTAAAGTGCTTTTTTTTTTTTTAAAAGATTTTATTTATTTATTTGACAGAGAGAGAGCACACATACAAGGACAGTGGGAGAGGGAGAAGCAGGGCAGCAGTCTTGGATCTTGACCTGAGCTGAAGGCAGATCTTAATTAACTGAGCCACCAAGGCTTCCCCTTAATTACTTTAATGTACAGATTCCTGAGCTTCATTTCTAATAGATTCTTATTCAAGTAGTCTGAGTGAATCCTTGGATTTGACTTTGAGGAAACAAGACTGAAGAAATACATGGCAAGAAATAAAATAAAGAATACTCTAAGAGAAACTATGTTGGAGCATTCACCACAGAGGTTGAAAGTCTGTGAAGGCGTGGAAATCTATGATTCTTTACCAAGCAGGGATTTATGAAAATTTGGACAAAAAATAGAGGGCTCCTAAAAACCAGGCAGTTCTACCTTCCCAGTGACTGTGTTCATGTTGGTGATAAATTTATAAAATATTAAGGAAGACTTACAAATGATTGATGTAGAAAAAAGTAGTTATTTTCTCCTTCACTGCTTCAATGTTTCTTTTTTCCTGATCCTCTAAGAAAATAATGCCTGTGTGAAATAATTAATGAATAATGTTAAATTTGCTACTGAGTAATTCTACAATGTGGTAAAGCACTCTATTTTCTATTTCTTAAAAAGAAACTAAGATTTGTTTCTTCCATTAAAGATTGGCCCTGCCATCCCCAGGGGCAAAAAATCAAGGAGAAAATACTATTTTGTTTGCAGTTTATTTAACCACAGTTAGCTACTATTTTTGTAATATATCCCACCAAAAACCATTTTCTTCTCCCTTTGTCATGCACTATAGTTTGTTCTGTTTATTGCATTTAATGGTATTATATGAACCTTTATATCTTTTACTTTTCCAAAGAGGCAGTTTTAATATTTTATGCTAGTTGGGATATTTAAGGTCTTTTCATGTAATATTTCTTCTCTTTAACAAGACTCATATGTAAGCAAGATACTCTGTTTGCCCAATTGTACCTGTATAAGATTGTTGCCCTGTTCCCATAATGCCTTTCCAAAAATAAGTAGTGAAACTGCAAGAAACTTCTGTTTTACATCGGATTCCTTTAAAGGAAGACCTTGACCCCTTGAGACAGGGATTCTAAGGCAGGAGAACGAACTTAGGAGAACATATAATGAAGTGAGGAAAGCAGGAGCCAAGCAGCAGTGAGGTTTCAACTTGAGTCTGGCATCAACCTGCCTCGTGGGTAGCTCTGGAGCATGACTGACAGCAGGGCATTGTTCAGCCTTGAGGCAAAGGCACAAAGCTTTGTGCCCCCATTTCAGTCAGTTATTGGCTATAGGGGGCCATGTGGGGATAGAAGGTGAAGCATAATTTCCCAGATACTTCCAGGCAAGATGACTTCTAGCAGAAAATTTTGTTTTGTTTTGTTTTTGTTTAGGAAAAGTGGACCTATCAACAATCAGCAACCAATACTCCTAGCAGCTGGGGGAAGGGTTTTGCACTGATTAGAGAAAGGAGCCCTGGCAGAGAAGCCAGAACAGCTTCTACTGTAGCTGCTAAGCCAGTTGAATACATTTGTGTAATTAGAATGTTCAGAGCTTTCATTAACTATTTTTTAAACTCAATCCAAAGTAAGATCTTGCATAAGTGTGTGTGTGTATGAGAGAGAGAGAGAGAGAGAGAGACTGTGTGTGTGTGTGTGTGTGTGTGTGTGTGTGTTGTGTATGACAAAGTTAATTTGGTTCATTTGGTAGAGCTCAAGGTTGCTACTGCCAAGGTTTCAGGCAGAGTGGCTCAGTTAAAGAAGTAAAGTCCTCTGGCAGTAATAGATCTGTATGACTTATTTGCTGTGTAACCTTGGATAGTTACTTAACTCTTCTGAATTCAGTTCATCATCTCTGCAATTGCAGTCATAATATCTACCTGTGGATATTGTGAAAATATGTGCAAAGGTTGCTGACGAGAGGGAGATACTCACCAAAGAGTGGCTCCTTTTTTATATATTGTACATATTAATTTATTGTTCCCCATTTCAGGACCTCAAACACTTGCTTTGGAAAACAACAAGTAGATCAAGTGCAAACGTATGGCCGCATTCATGCAAATATGATCTCAGCTGACAAAAAAAAAAAAAAAAAAAATCAATCCTAACACTGGGTGTCATCTCTTTGCAAAAAATCAGAACATTAATTTTATCTTTTTATTTTCAATGACAAAATTCTACACTACTGAGGGGAATTTTAAAAAGGCACCATTGAAATGCAGCATTGCATCAGCAAAATTAGTTGGTATTCTATAGATATCTCTAAAGAAAGTTACTCTCTATATAGTACTCAGATATTATCATCAAAGGACAAACACAACTTGTACAGATATTTAAGATATTTAAGTCTGTTGCTGTCACATTCTAAAGTCGTGCGTTATTATATAATCTATAGGCATGAATAGATGAGAGACCTTCATGGGGCTTTAGCTTTTTCTGCTGGTCACCCCTAGATGGTGATATATGAAAGTTCAGACTTGTCTAAAGATAAAAGTAATGCTTTGGGGGCACCTGGGTGGCTCAATGGGTTGAGCCTCTGCCTTCTGCTCAGGTCATGGTCTTGGGGTCCTGGGATCCAGCCCTGCATTGGGTTCTCTGCTCGGTGGGGAGCCTGCTTTCCCCACCCCACTCTGCCTGTCTCTCTGCCTACTTGTGATCTCTGTCAAGAAAATAAATAAAATCTTAATTAAAAAAAAAAAAAAGTAATGCTTTGGCTCTCCAAAATGAGCTACAGGCAAATCCATCTACCTGGATCATAGTAAGGAAGTACCTGCACTAAACCACATATGAATAAATCTTGCCAATTAAATGTTTACTAACTCCCCTACTCATTCTCACTCAGAGGCACTATTACTTTATAAACTGTTACAGCAAACTTTGGATATCTAGTGCCTGAAACTGCAGGTAACGTAGAAGCAAGAAAATGAGAAAAAAGAAGGACACCCACAAATAACACATTTTCAAATTGACCTCTAATAAATGCAGAGCAATAATTCTCCAACTTTGTGTATATTTTAGTAGAACAAGATATATATGCATATTATCACTTTGGATCTACACTATAGGATTTACTGGTCAAATAAATATTCTCATTTTACATGTGAGGAATGACCCAGAATGTTTTGGACCTCTGCAAAGTCACAATACTGAATTTCAGATACATGTATTGTTAGGTCCCCCAATAACAGGTCCGTGATCAAAGGAGCGAGACTGATACAAAGCAAAGGTCAAGCAAATCTTTATTTCGCGCCAAGCATCGAGAATCAAACTGACCGGCTGGGGCCGTCTCTTACAAAGAGGTGACTCTTCTCTGTCTTACAGACTAGTTTTTAAGGGCAAAGACCATGTGGTTGGGCCTGGCCATGCACAGGTGGCCAGTGAGATTGTAACACACTGAGAAAGCTGCAGTCATGCTAGGTCACACATAAGTGACCAACTGAATCACAATTTACCCTATAGTAGACATTTGAACTAGCCTATCTGCTATGCACGCCCCACTAATTGGATGTCTCCACATGACCCAATTCATCCCTGCATTCGGGCTGTTTATCTCCACCTGACCTGACCCGCCTTTGTATTTAGGCTTTGTTACCTGGGGACTGGTTTCCCGGACTTGCTTTTAAGTAAGTTCTGGGCGGGGGCAGGGTCAGTTTAAGTTTTACTGCATAAACAACAAAATGACTGTTTAACCAGATGGAGCTGCTCTGGCTAAATAGGCCCTTACAGTATTAGCTCTCCTAAGCTGTATGCTTATCTAGATTTTTTAGGAAGGAGATTTTTTTTTTTTTTTTCATAATTTAGGAAGAACTCCTCCTGGATCCATTTGATAAAGGGGGAAAATTCTGCTTGTTTACTACTAGGACTGGAATATATGTATATATCTTTGAGTCAATACATACTTATTTACATAACATCTGCATGTGATAGCTACTATACTAGACAGTGGGAATGGGAATTCAGTGGTGAAATAAAACAAACCTGTCTTACCCCTCATAAAACTTAAAGCTTATAGTGTGACTTGGCAGGCAGACATGATGCAAGTAAATAGAAAAAATAATCATAACACATTTCAGATGCCGTGAAATAGAACAACAGAGAATGGAAGAGGATAATTGGCAGAAACTCTAGGGATGGGCTCCCAAGAACTAACATTTAACTTAAGACATAAAACTTGAAGAAGAGTCAGCCAGGTGAAACGGTAACAATGAGTTATTTGTAGGAAAGCCCTAAGGGCAGAAAATACTTCACAAATTTTAGAAAGAGTCAGAAATGAAGCATGAGAGTCTTAGACTGACCAGTGGTGGGTGCTAACGCGGGGAGATGGAGAGAGCACTATAAACAGCTTCCACATTAAAAAGTCTGGCTTTTTATTCCAAGTTCAAATGAAGGCCTGATGGTTTTCAAGCAAGGGGGAAATGTTAACACCTCATTTACATTTTAAAAAGATCATTCTAGGGGGTTGGGAGCGGAAGTGGGCTACTGTGAAGGTCAACATCAGACTACAAAGGAGACAATGGAGGTGAAGAGAAATGAGTAACATATATTTGAACAAATTTTGGAGTTAAAATTGACAGAACATGGTGATGGATTGTAGATGGAGGGGTGGGGGGCTGTGGGGGGATTGTAGATGGGGGATGAGTAAGGAAAGTGACTTAACCCCTAGATATATGACTTGTCCCAGTGACTAAATGATGTGATGTGCCATAGAGGAGAACTATTTTCCTACATTTAACCCCATGTTGTATGTCATAACCACCACCATTCTCTATGCTCAGGGAAGGTGGAAATACAGAACAGAGGGAAGAAACTATCAGAAAAGACAAAAATGAACATGTTGTTGCAGTTTTCCCCTTTGCCCCTTGAGTTTCCACTCTTTTCTCCTCCTGAGACCTTGGCATCTTATGATCTTTAGTGTCTGAACTTAAACATGAAAAGATTTGACATCTTTTTTTTTTTTTAATTGCAGTATAGTTGACATACAATGTTACATTAGTTTAAGGTATACAACTTAGTGACTGGACTACACCAATGTTATGCTATGCTTATCACAAGTGTAACTACCATCTGTCACCATGCAAAGTTATTATAATACTCTGACTACATACCCTATGCTGTACCTTTCATCCTTATGACTTATCCACCATTCCATAACTGGAAGCCCATATCTCCCACTCCCCTTCACCTATTCTGCCCATTCCTCCACTCCCTACCCTTTGGCAACTAGCAGTTTGTTCTCTGTATTCATGGGTCTCTTTCTGATTTTTTTGTTTCTTTTGTTTCTCATATAAGTGAAAGCACATGATATTTGTCTCTCTCTTTCTGATTTATTTCTTCTAGCATAATTTCCTCTAGGTCTATCCATGTTGTAACAAATGGTGAAATCTCATTCGTTTTTATGGATGAGTAATATTCCATTGTATATCTATAGATAGATAGATGATAGATAGATGTATACCTATATATATACCACATCATTTTTTTATCCATTCATCTAGAGATGAACACTTCTGCCATGTTTCTTCTATATCTTGAAGAGTTTCATGATGGTTTAGCCACCACTTAACAAATAGGATAAAAAGGAAAACTACTTTAAAACTACCTTTAAGATAGTGGTGATTATTTAATAGTCAAAGAAATGCAGAATAGAGATAAATATCATTGCCTAATTCAGAATGGTAGAATGGTAAAACATCACTTACTCTCAAAATATTCTATTAATTCCAAATTAGAAACCATGTAAAATGAAGAAAATGGTTGCAAACTGTATAGAAATACTTCAGAGTAGAAGGATGACTTCTGACTGGTGTGGATGAAAACATAAATCCAGTGTATATGCCTCTCACATTATTAGGAATTAAATAAAACCAAAATGCACCATATTCAAATTAGTTAAATTCCTTAATTTAATTGGATTTAATATGTAAGTATTAGGCTGCATAGTATTCCATTGTATTTAGGCTTGAGCTAAAAATAATGCTGGGGAGAGCTAAGGGATAGTATAATGTAGTGAATCATATAGCACAACACAATCTATCAAAACTACAGAGACTACAATTTTTTTCCTTTATATTAGATTGAAAAATGACTGGAGAGTATGTTTATAAGGATAAATGATAAGAAATCTAAGTTGAGGGAAACTATGTGATATTATCTTTCTATGATAATTTATAAATCTAAAGGACATAATTAATAATAGTTAAAGGTTTAAATGGCCCTAGGATATATAGTTAACAGAAGACAGGTATACCTGTCAATAGGAAGCTTTGGAACATTACTCAGACAAAGTTAGGGCAATTAACCTGACAGCATTCTACTGAATTTCTGAGCATAAATAAATGTAATAAAACTCATGTAGGTCAAAACTTGACTTAATATTATTATTATTATTATTTTTTTTTTTTTTTTTTTTAGCATACTGACACACCGTATTTAAGTATTCGGGGCACCTGGGTGGCTCAGTAGGTTAAAGCCTCTGCTTTCAGCTCAGGTCATGATCCCAGGGTCCTGGGATAGAGCCCCACATCGGGCTCTCTGCTCTGCGGAGAGCCTGCTTCCTCCTCTCTCTCCCTGCCTGCCTCTCTTGCCTACTTGTGATCTCTGTCTGTCAAATAAATAAATAAAATCTTAAAAAAATAAAATAAAATAAAAATAAATTGATCATTATTTAATCATAACAGGAATCAATGAATAAATCTGAATATGCAATTAATATAGACAAATAAATTGGAAAAATTCTTACTGAATTTATATTCATATTTTAACACTACTATTATTTTAAAATACTGTTATCCCTGTTTAGAAATTATAGAAATTCTGAATCAATAAAGTTCAATTTAAAATGAAACATCATTGAGTATGTGGGTGGCTCAGTGGGTTAAGCATCTGCCTTCAGCTAGGTCATGATCTCAGGGTCCTGGGATTGAGCTCTGCATAGGGCTCTCTTCTCAGTGGGGAGCCTGCTTCCCCCTCTCTCTCTGCCTGACTTCTGCCTACTTGTGATCTCTCTCTCTCTCTGTCAAATAAATAAATAAAATTAAAAAAAAATAAAATGAGACATTCATTTGGAAACATTTTATAATATGTATGGGCTACATAGCAAATCCCCAAATGAATAATACTAAATATCCTACATTTTTAACTAAAAAAGATAAAATATCATTGTCATTATTAATAAAATTTTTCTAGGTACTCAGTATAGTTTAGTTCACAAAATTCAGAGTTCTATATCTTTAGAGCTCTACTTCTATTATTTATACTTCAGTGCTTTTTATTGACATTCCTGTGACAGCAATGTATGGTAATAATAGTTTATGTGACAATCATCTGTATATTTTTCTTCTGTTGATTCAACCCACTAATTGATACAATGTTTATGAAGATACTGAAGATCATGATTTAAAGAAATTATATACAGAGAAATATATTTCATATATATTTATAATGAAATGAATATTATCATACTTTTGTCAGTAAAAGGTAATATTTGGGCCACATATACCATTGAGTTCTACCTGGCTATTGGTTGGAAATAACCAAGATTTTCATATCCTATGATTACATGTGTATGTCATGTGTAATTTAATAAATAACTTACTTCCACTTCATTTCTAATTTGGCAGTAGAATTGACCTCTATTATTTATTTAAAGTGTAGAAGACAAACTAAACAAGTGAAAACCTAGAATAACATGCTAACTAAAAGTTCTTAAAAGTACAAGGGGCGCCTGTGTGGCTCAGTGGGTTAAAACCTCAGCAATGTCTACAATAGCCAAACTATGGAAATAACCTAGATGTCCATCAACAGATGAATGGATAAAGAAGATGTGGTATATATACACAATGGAATACTATGCAGCCATCAAAAGAAATGAAATCTTGCCTTTCGCAGTGACATGGATGGAACTAGAGGGTATCATGCTTAGTGAAATAAGTCAATCGGAGAAAGACAACTATCATATGATCTCCCTGATATGAGGAAGTGGAGATGCAACATGGGGGGTTTGGGGGTAGGAAAAGAAGAAAAGAAACAAGATGGGATTGGGAGGGAGACAAACCATAAGTGACTCTTAATCTCCCAAAACAAACTGAGGGGTGCTGGGGGGAGGGGGGTTGGGAAAGAGGAGTTGAGTAATGGACATTGGGGTGGGTATGTGCTATGGTTAGTGCTGTGAAGTGTGTAAACCTGGCGATTCACAGACATGTACCCCTGGGGATAAAAATACATTATATGTTTATAAAAAAAAATTAAAAAAATTAAAATTAAAAAAAAAAAAAAGGGATGCCTGGGTGGCTCAGTTGGTTAAGCGGCTGCCTTCGGCTCAGGTCATGATCCCAGCGTCCTGGGATCGAGTCCCACATCGGGCTCCTTGCTCAGCAGGGAGCCTGCTTCTCCCTTGCCTCTGCCTGCCACTCTGTCTGCCTGTGCTCACTCGCTCGCTCTCCCCCTCTCTGACAAATAAATAAATTTAAAAAAAATAAAAAAAAAAAAACCTCTGCCTTCAGCTCAGGCCAGGATCCCATGGTCCTGGGATTGAGCCCCACATCAGGCTCTCTGCTCAGTGGGGAACCTGTTTCCTCCCTCTCTATCTGCCTGCCTCTCTGCCTACTTGTGATCTCTGTCTGTCAAATAAATAAATAAAATCTTAAAAAAAAAAAAGTACAAATCAACTCAATTTTTTTTTAAATTTGGAATATTTTATACTGTTTTACTTTAAATCATAAGTGAAACAAAATTAAATTGAAAAAAGAGTTATTTATATATTTATAATTCTTTGAAAGATCTTATAAAAATATAAAATTTTTCAGAGTTTTAAGAAAAGATGAATTCTAAGATTTCTAAAACAAATATAGAGCATGGATCCATAATCAATATTATATGACTCCAAATTCCTATCCCTTTCTATGCTAGTCCATTAGCATTTTTAAAATATTTACTGTAGTAAAATATGCATAACAAAATTTACCATTGTACGTGTATACAATATTTTGCTTTTCCATTCATCTGTCTATGAACACTTGGATTACTTCCACATCTTAGGTACTGAGAATGATGCTGCTATATACATGGAGGTACATACATCTTCTTAAGACTCTAAGTTGTTTTGGGTCTACACTCAGAAATAGAATTGCTGCATCATATGTTAATTCTATTTGTAATTTTTTGGAAAACTACCATACTGTTTTCCACAGTAGCTGTACCCTTTTGCATGCCCACAAACAGTGCACAAGGGGTCCACTTTCTCCATATCCTCACCAATATTTCCATTTTTTTAAAAATAGTAGTCATCAAAATGAATGTGAGGTGGTATCTCATTCATGTTTTCATTAACATATCCCTCTTGATTAGTAATGCTGAGCATTTTTTTGTAGGTTTATTGGTCATTTTTATACATTCTCTGGAGAAATAGCTATTCAAGTATTTTGCCCAATTTGAATTGGGTTGATTTTTGTTGTTGTTGTTGAGTGTTGGAAGTTCTCTCTATATACTGCATATTAATCTTTTAAGACATTAATGATTTACAAATGTTTTCCACCATTCTTTAGTTTGCTTTTTCACTTTTGTAATAATGTCCTTTGATGTATAGAAGTTTGGCATTTTTTTTAATTTTAAAATTGAGGTCCAATTTATTTATTTTTACTTTTGTTGCCTATGCCTTCGGTGTTATATCTAAGAAATAATTGTCAAATCTAATGTCATGAGGTTTTTGCCCTATGTTTTCTTCTAAGAACTTTATGATTTTAGCTTTTATATTTAGGTATTTCATCCTTTTTTTTTTTTTAGATTTTATTTACTTATTTGACAGAGAGCAAACATAAGTAGAAGGAGCAGCAAGCAGAGGAAGAGGGAGAAGCAGGCTACCCACCAAGCAAAGAGCCAAAAGCAGAACTCGATCCCAGAACCCTGGGATCATGACCTGAGCCAAAGGCAGATGCTTAATGACTGAGCCACCCAGACACGGCTATTTCATCCATTTTGAGTTAATTTATATATATATATATAGTATTAGGCATATATATATATTTTTTCATTGACATTTCCCTTTTGTACATACATCATTCACTTTCTTCATGTCTTCCTTTATTTCTTTGTTCATGTAAAGAATGTACTAGCCATAGATCTACCTTCTTGTCTTTCTCAATGATAATGTCTGGGTGCCCCCCTCCCCCACTTTGAAGAGGCCATACATCACTGTTTTTCTGTATGCCTTGTCATTTTTTTGGTGAAAATGTATTTGAATCTAACGATGTGGTAATCCTAGAAATCAGTTTCTTTCTAATTTCCCTATTATATTCTGTTACTTTTAAATGTCCTACTCTTTAATATTTGATTCCAAAAAGGGGACCAAAAAAAAAAAAACAAAAAGGGCCAAAGGGAATAAACACCAAGTGTTTAAATCCCCTGAAGTCCCTTTACCTGGGGAGGGAGGATTTTCAATAATGACTACATGCTTCTGTATCTGTACTTTTATGATCAGATGCAGCAATCAGCTATCAAAACACAGATCCCCAATATATGCCTTCCCTGGCTTTTTTCAAGCTGTGTACAAGCTACTCTAGCAACACATGCATGGCTGATTTCCATGGGGCTAGAGAATAGGGGATCGATAGCTACTGCTGGTCTAATTGCTAAAATGGACTAAAATTAACTTTAATTTACCATGTAAGCCTTCCTCTGGAAGTTGCAAGCCTTCCAAAAAAGTTATATAAGACAGATTCTCCCTCTGCAGCAGTTGTCTAGGAGGAGAGACAGATTTCTGATACTTCTTATTCCAGCATCTTCTCAGAAACCTCTCTCATTGGCTTTTGTTTAAAAGTTGAAATATCGGGCACCTGGGTGGCTCAGTGGGTTAAAGCCTCTGCCTTCGGCTCAGGTCATGATCTCAGGATCCTGGGATCGAACCCTGCATCGGGCTCTCTGCTCAGCAGGGAGCCTGCTTCCTCCTCTTTCTCTGCCTGCCTCTCTGCCTACTTGTGATCTCTGTCTGTCAAATAAATAAATAAAAAATCTTTAAAAAAAAAAAAAGTTGAAATATCATTGACGTATAACATTACATTAGTTTCATGTATACAACATAATTATTCAACATTCATATGTATTGCAATGATCACCGTAAGTCTAATTAATACCTATAGACACACAGTTATATTTTGTTTTCTTGTGATAAGAATTTTTAAGTTCTCTTAGCAACTTCCAAATATACAATACAGTATTATTAACTATCATCACCATTCTGTATCCATTAGTTAAGATTTAAGAAAATAAATCAAGTTCAAACTACTTGAATCAAATAAGAGTTATAACATAAGACATTGTCTGAAACACATAGTAACCCTAAAGATACTTGCTGCTTCCAGACAATTAACAGGTGATCCATTGGATCAATCTAGCTTTTGTCTTTACCCAGAGACTAGAAAAAAAAAGTCTACTGAAAAGAATGTTATCAATATTACAAGATCACACTTTTGTGGGTGGTAATTAAGAACATCTTGGGGCTCCTGGGTAGCTCAGTCAGTTGAGCATCAGACGCTTTGTTTTGGCTCAGGTCATGATCTCAGAGTCTTGAAATTGAGCCCCTGCATCAGCCTCCTCACTCAGAATGGAATTTCCCTGTCCCTCTCCCTCTACTCCTCCCCCTACTCTTTCTGTGCCTCCCCCTGCTTGCTCACTTTCTCTCTCTCTCTTTCTCTGTGTGTGTGTGTTTCCAAAATAAACAAATAAAATCTTTTTTAAAATAATTAAAAATATGTTTTTTTAAAAGATGGAACCAAATTTGCTAATAGGCCACAATTAAATACAATAAGTTGTTACTTCAGAGATTGTTGCTTGGGCATCAGCATATTAGGAAAATCTGAACAGAGATTCTGATACATCTATTCCTTACCCAACACTTTTAATTCATTCTTGAAAAGCTTACTGCTAAGTAAAATACTCCAATAAAAAACTTTTTCTTACTTTTAATGGAAAAATTATGGTGTGATATTTATGATATGTTCTACCTCTGTTAGTCAGTCCTCTATATATTAAGTGCATGAGAGACACCTGCATCTTCTTATGCTTTTTTATGAATGAATTCAGACCCCATTAGGTCATAGTATGTGACAAGATGTACATAAGAGTGGTACATAAGAATTTGTGTTTATAAAGAAGTCCATTGGAAAGAAAAGGCAACAGCATAAAGAGAATGTTCAAACTCCTAAAAATAGCAAACTTATTATATTCTTTAGAAGCATTTTTTTCCATACTGTTATCTAGCTTGCTACTTAGGATATATACAAGTTAGGTCACTTCTCTATGTTCTTTAAAATGTGTGATAGGCTGCATTTTAATGATACAATACCATTAAAAATTCTAGAGTAGGCCATATGATATTTTCTAACAATAAACTTTAGGGTTAAGTAAATTGATGAATATACTGTTGCTTGAACTGTAATGCCAAAATATCATAAATTTCTTACAACACATTGGTTTGGAAGAAGTCATTTATACTAATAAAAGCAGTCACTTAATAAAAATAATTTAACATTTAAAAATTTCTTACCACCAAAAGATGTTAACCTGACAGTTGCTTTATGATATGTTTAGATGCAGATTTAAGACAAAATCATCTAAGGAAAGATGATATGGCTAAAAAGCTGGTTGAACAATGGAACAGGGTTGCTGATGACTTTTAAGAACATAAATGATTAATATTTAATTTAAATTTGCCTGCATTTTAAAATACAAAAACCTTTAATAAGGTAAGATCTGTTAATATCTAAAAAGACCTCAGATGAGTGTTTAATAAAAATCATGCAGAGTGGATAAATTCTCACTATGTTCAACGATCAGAGGAGAGGTAAAGAAACTTTGAAAGAGAAAGACTGAAACAAGAATTCTGTCGAGATAGGGAATAGGAGAAAGAGGTGATCCTGAAACCATATGTACCAGTGGAAATTGGAACTCATTTTAAGAAAAACATTGTTCTTTCTTCAAAACATGAAAGTTTGTTTGAGTTTTATCTATGTTTTTAAGAACCAAGGGACAGAATAGCACCTAGGATACACAAATATATTCAGAGCATTAATATCCAAACATACTCAAATAGAAAAGCAAACACTGTTTTCTCTTTCTTTCTTTCTTTCTTTCTTTCTTTCTTTCTTTCTTTCTTTCTTTTTTCTTTCTTTCTTTCTTTCTTTCTTTCTTTCTTTCTTTCTTTCTTTCTTTTTTCTTTCTTTTGATTATGTTATATTAGTCACTAATCAGTACATCATTAGTTTTTGATGTAGTATTCCATGATTCATTGTTTGCATATAACATCCAGTGTTCCATGCAATATGTGCTCTCCTTAATACCCATCACTGGGCTAAACCATCCCCCCACTCTCCTCCCCTCTAAAACCCTCAGTTTTTTTCCCTGAGTCCATAGTCTCTTGTGGCTCATCTCCCCTTCCAATTCCCTCCCCCTTCATTTTTCCCTTCCTCCTCCTAATGTCCTCCATGCTATTCCTTATGTTCCACAAATAAATGAAACCATACGATAATTGATTTTCTCCACTTGACTTATTTCAAATAACATATTCTCCAGTCTCATCCGTGTTGATGCAAAAGTTGGGTTTTCACAATTCATCCTTTCTGATGGCTGAGTAATATTCCATTGTATATATGGACCACATCTTAATACTCTCATCTGATGAAAGAGCATCTCAGCTCTCTCCCCAGTTTGGTTATTGTGGACATTGCTGCTATGAACATTGGGGTGTGTATGGCCCTTTTTCTCACTACATTTGTATCCTTGGGGTAAATACCCAGTAGTGCAATTGCTGGGTCATAGGGTAGTTCTATTTTCAACTTTTTGAGGAACCTCCATGCTGTTTTCCAGGGTGGTTGCACCAGCTTGTATTCCCACCAACAGTGTAGAAGGGTTCCCCTTTCTCCGCATCCTCGCCAGCATCTGTCATTTCCTGACTTGTTAATTTTAGCCATTCTGACTGGTGTGAGGTGATATCTCATTGTGGTTTTGATTTGTATTTCCCTGATGCCGAATGATGTGGAGCACTTTTTCATGTGTCTGTTGGCCATCTGGATGTCTTCTTTGCAGAAATGTCTGTTCATGTCCTCTGCCCATTT